>CABFWB010002828.1:72615-95492 GCA_902151455.1 Timema bartmani
TCCTTTTCTGTACCCATGACAACGTGTATGCGAAATTTCATGATGATCGGTCGAGTAGTTTAGGCGTGAAAGCGTAACAAACAATAACAAACAAATAAACAAACAAACTCACATTCACATTTTTTCTGGATGAAAGGTACCCTATATCCTTTTATGTACCAATGACAACGTGTATGCGAAATTTCATGATGATCGGTAGAGTAGTTTAGGCGTGAAAGCGTAACAAACAATAACAAACAAACAAACAAACAAACTGACATTCGCATTTTTTCTGGATGAAAGGTACCCTATGTCCTTTTCTGTACCCATGACAACGTGTATGCGAAATTTCATAATGATCGGTCGAGTAGTTTAGGCGTGAAAGCGTAACAAACAAACAAACAAACAAACTCACAATCGCATTTATAATAGTATAAGGATATATTATCGGACAAGAAAAATTATTATCCAATTTTTACATAATTTCGATTGAATATAAAATCGTTAAAGATATTAATTATGATATATTCAATGAATTTGCTGGATTGAAATTAATGAAAGTGCAATTAGAATAATTATATTTGTTTATAAGTACATGTGAATGATCTTGTATATTTCTTGAAGACACAAAAAGTATTTGTAAACAATTGTTATATTGTATTTGCTCTATTATTTATCACCCCCCGCCCCAAAAATAAGGGGGTCTAAGAAAAACCCTGCACAGGGCACACGAAAAGCTAGTTATGACACTGCTAGTTTATGTGGCATAATTGCATTTGCAAATATTTCTCGTGAAGAGAGTCAGTAAGTGAGTCAAGTTCAAGTTTAATTTTAATATTTCATCATTTGCATCTTATTTCAGCGTTGCGTTATGTATTAACATGAAAGCATCGCGTTTGCTCTGTAAAAGCTAAGAAAAGATTTTTTTAAATGTACCTTAAATAAGTTGAACAGGACGAAAAAAAATTATGGTGCTTGGTTCACAACAAACAAATTAAGGCTTGTTTGAGTGAATATGAAGCTTCAGAACTGCCATTTCCATAAAGCCTATCACGCTCTTAGAAACATTTTCCAGAAACCTTGTTTTCAAACATATGCAAATGATGTTGACCTTGTTTCCGACATGTTTTTTTTAGTGTTTTACGGAAACAGTTTGTGATATGTTTTCAAACTGTTTAGTCCCCCCCAAAAAGACGTTTCTTTCGCACTTGATATCCATTTCAAATGAGCTATAAGAAAGAAGTTCTAGTGTCTGGACGTGTTCGACAACATTTTAGACAACAAGCAAAGTTAGTCAGTCTGATTCTGTTGTTTACACAAAACACATCAGTTCCCTATTTTTCCATTTCGTTTTAATTTGGCATCGTGTCTTTACATCTGAAACACTTTAAAACTGGTGGAAATATTTCATACCCATATGTTGTGGGATGTGACGTATGAAGACTACAAAAATCGCGTCAAAAAGGAATGTTTTAAATTAAATCGGTGAAAGGTTCCTAGTTATGGTAATGGAGTTGATATCAAGTTAAAGGCCCTTCGTGTGCAGTTTCGTAAAGAGCATAGGAATTATTTGAAATCGACAAAAAATGGACGGTAAAGACGAAAAATATGTGTATGTCTATCAAAGGATAATCTTAAATTAGAGATGGTGGATTCAAGTTTCAATGTAATTACAGGACTACATCTGAAACACTTGGTCAATGTTCACATTCGCCCTCGAGCATATGGTTATACCTCGGCCCAAGAGACACCTTCTTAAACGTGTTATACCTCGGCCTAAGAGACACCTTCTTAAACGTATTATAGCTCGGCCTAAGAGACACCTTTATTAAACGTGTTATACCTCGGCCCAAGAGACACCTTCTTAAACGTGTTATACCTCGGCCCAAGAGACACCTTCTTAAACGTGATATACCTCGGCCCAAGAGACACCTTCTTAAACGTGTTATACCTCGGCCTAAGAGACACCTTTTTTAAACGTGTTATACCTCGGCCCAAGAGACACCTTCTTAAACGTGTTATACCTCGGCCCAAGAGACACCTTCTTAAACGTGATATACCTCGGCCCAAGAGACACCTTCTTAAACGTGTTATACCTCGGCCTAAGAGACACCTTTTTTAAACGTGTTATACCTCGGCCCAAGAAACACCTTCTTAAACGTGTTATACCTCGGCCCAAGAGACACCTTCTTAAACGTGTTAGACCTCGGCCTAAGAGACACCTTTATTTAAACGTGTTAGACCTCGGCCTAAGAGACACCTTTTTTAAACGTGTTATACCTCGGCCCAAGAGACACCTTAAACGTGTTATACCTCGGTCTTCAGTCCACAGTTCTCATGAACTTAATAAAGATTGGTAGAACTTACTAAGTCGTACTCAGCACACACACAAAGTGTAGGATTCCTGACTGTCAAACTTGAGTGTACGAAGCTAAGCAGTTCCGCCCGCATCCATGATCCCGTAGGGTGGAGCATGCCGGTACAAATGGGCCACCCTCCGTCACAGTCTCAGCTGACGGGTGAACTAACTGGCGGTGGGTATCACCATGAACTCGCCAGGTAAGAGGACCACGTAATAGGGGTTTCCTAGGATGCACGAATATCCTTTCAGGCTTATCACAATGGAAATGACTCCTCGACAATTTTAACCAACCACGCCCTGCCACATATCGGCTTGCGTCACAAATCCCATGTTACTAGCACCCCTCTAAGCTTCCTTTTTCCCGATTACTCAGGGTAGATAGAGTCGGCGTCTCCTGTAATTGTAGTTAACGCTTCGCTCACCATATAAAGACATAAACTGAAGTGGCAAGCTCCAACTTATTTAGTGCGAGGGTCAACTAATCCCCAGCGAACACGTTGACGAAAGGCTAGTTGCAGGGATTAACTTCATCTAAGTGCTTAGGGCCTACTAGGCTTAATAAATACCATAGCGTGAGGATACTGCCCTTCAAGTAAGTAGCGCCTTTAAAAAAAGGGCTATGGAGCCTGGACCAGTGAGCACGCAGGGTAAGGCATCAATATCGTCTGGTCTGGTTTGTCGGTGGTAATAAGGTCAGGCCCTCGAATCTCAGTCGAGTCTACTCTTTCCTAAATGGCTTCCCACATTCCCTCTAGGCAAATAAGGGTAAATTCCCTCTCAACTATACCTTATTCAACCTTAACCCATTAGTGTTGATAAAGTCCAACAGCTTACCTCAACCAGTTGGTTGTATTCCTGCTGAGTTAAAAAAAAAATCCCAGTTTCAATTTCTGACGTGGCCGAAAATTAATAATTGGTAAAATATAAACTGTAAGACTAGTTCTAGACTACTTCGCTAAGTCTTATATGGATATAATTCTTGTGTTCATAAAGTGTACGTGTATTACGAGTAATATTTTTAGCTTTAAATATTATAGACTCCCGCATCGGTGAGCAGTGAGCACGAAAGATGGATGATGATGGAGGCGTCAGGGTTTGAGTCTAGTACTAGTGTATTGAGGGTGTTTTTTGTAAGGTGTGTTCTCAATCCCCTTAAATTCGGGTATATTTAATATCTTCCTAATCCCAATACCATTAGCATAATTGAATACGGATATCCTGGATGGGTAGTAAGAGACGTAAAACTCGCTCGCAGCTAGCAGAGCGATATGTTTGATAGAAGCGTTAATCTTCAACTTGAATGAAAAAACTCTACTGTAGAAACGAAATCCCCGAATGTGTACATCATCAGACGGCTACTGTGTGGATTTTACATTTTAAATCCTCCTGAAAGTTGGCACCTTTCCAATAAAACACCACGGGCATCAAAACCATGTGTTCTAAATGAATGGATCTTTTTTGTTTTTACTTAATCCTCGTGGATTTCAGCGATTTGATTTCCTAAAAACCAGGATTGGACCTTTCTCAGTATTTTATTGTCCGTATTAATAGAATACTTACGAATCCACTGTAAAGACTGAAGAATAGCTACATTTTCTTGATATACGGTGTGTAGGACCCGTAACTCTGAGATCATTTCATCTTGTTTCCGGTGACTGGGAAATCGTGGTTTGAATCTCGACCAGGTGAAGTGAGGGTAATCCTTTTTTCTTCAAAATGTGTTTTAACTCCCCCTCCATTTGCTCTAAAAGTTACCTTCCTCCTCGATATCCATTAGTGTTGGTTTTTTTTGTGCTACGCATCGTTATATTCATTGGGGTTGTTTTCATTTAACTATAATAATATAGTAGAATAATGGTCATACACGTTAGCTCAGTCAGTAGCGTGACTGCCTACAGAGCTAAGGGTCCCGTGTTCGATTCTTGGCATGGTCGAAAATTCATCATTGATTAAATATGGATTTACCCTTTCAAATTGTTAAATTAACGGCTGGGGACTGGATGTTGCGTCTGTTCTACTCATAAGCTAAATTATAAGACATATAAAGCTACGACAGTCCTAGCAAGTTGGTAGTGGAAATAAATATAGCTTGAATAAAAAAACTGACTCAGGGCACAAGCTGGAAACAGTAATGGATGTAAAATTAGAAATAATGATGGAATAAATTAGATGAAATGCACCCGCAAGAATAGACGAGCTTGACATGGCTGAGTGCTCATCAGTACGGGTATAAATTTTAATTCAGATATCCAAGACAAGTTAGTAGTACATCTATCTAAATAATGTATAAAATTATTTAAGAAAAGATTGACTTTACTATGTTAGTATGTCCTGCATTTCTTTTAAACTTCAAATCAATCGCGCCTGATATTTTTTCATTAATGTAAAGAGGGTATTTATTTTTGTTGAAACATAGTGTACACCTGTACGAAGCGTGTCAAATTAGTCGTACCAAGCGAGTATGGCTTGACAGATCGAGCAGTTCAAAGCAAACAGGGAAGTTCTGGGACATGCTAAAGCTAAATTGTGTTTCCATTCGTGGTGGACCACTCTAGAAGCTGAGTGAAGCTGTCCCCCAAGCTGTAGCTCGCACAGAAGCTTTTTAACAGCGTCAAGAGCTTGGCGTGGGGCGCTCGAAAACAGACTAGATTACAGGAACTTGAAATGGCCTGGCTAGGACCGAGGTTTTATGAGCTTCTCCCTGAGTGAGGAAGCTGTGGATGAAAGGGGCTAACGACCCACAAGACTGTGACAATCCCTCTTCATAATCATTTTAGTGTTAATGCAATGCGGCCAACAATCAAAGGAAAATTATTTTTTATTATTACTACTATTATTTGGGACATTTAACATTAACTTTCTTAAACTACTGATTATATCAGATTGGCTTAGAAAACTAACTTAAATCTAGCTAACCCACAACATCCAGCCCCCAACCGTCAATTATTAACTGTGAAAGGGGAAACCTACATTTAAATCAATTAAATATTGCTTTGTTATATAGGGAATCGAACACGGGACCCTTAAGCTTAGTAGGAAGATACGCTACAAGCTAAGCTAATATATTGGTTGAAAATAGTAGTAAAAATTTGTTTAACTGCCAAATCTAACCTAAGCTAAACTTATTCCAGTTTGATTTTACTTTTTACGTTCAAATTCAATGGTCGATAGTGTCTCAAGATCTATTTTTCACTTTCGCAAATAAATTATCTAAAAACAATTTTATAATGGGTTTCCAAAGAGATTTTTTTTTTCAAGAAGACCTATAGTATTAAGAACCTTATATTTTAAGTTTCATAAATTAAAAATAATTCCTGACGTTTTACGCGAAATGTCGCAGTTCTGAAATCATGGTTTCAACACAATGTTACTAAGATGAATTTATCCAAGAGGAGGATGCTACTCGTCAATGTTTGTATTCTCTTGCAAGAAAAATTTGAAAAGATTTCAAATGGAAACCGGTTTAAATCTTTAATTTTTTATCTATTCAAAATCAAATTTCACAGTTTAAAAGTACTTTATGTTCAAACGTTTAAGCACTTCAGTTAATTAACGGCTTATTTTAGTAACGCTTCTTACTATTTGTTCGGTTTAAGCTTATGTACTAATTAAGATAATGGTTTTAAGGACTAGGAAGGTTGTATTTATAGGAAGCGTACCCGCATTTGCGTGGTGGTAGAGTGGAAAACCATTTTGTAAAACCTTTAGTACACCCGACCGAGATTTGAATCTTATTCTCCCCTCACCCCCACCCGTCTTCGGCAGTCTAGTCTGCTGCAAGAGTAGCGCCTTAGACCATGTGTCCATCAAAGTGGGTAACGTCTATTCTGTAGATTATGAATGGTAAGGGTATTTAGAGGGAGTGTAACAGTACCAGGGAGGGGATGTTAAATCACATGTGGGAAACCATCCCCAGTGCACCCAGCTGAGATTCAAACCTAGACCACCCTGTCACCGACGATCCAGTAGCTCGGCGCCTTAAGCCGTGTGACCACCTGCGCGAGTAATATTATATTTATTTTATTCTGATATTCATCACTTTGCTATTGAATCTAGTCGAAGAAGTTCAATGCATTATATAACTAAAATGTTTATTTATTTTTGGATTATTGTGAATTTATTTTTGACAGTTTATTAATTATTATTTATCAAAATTGAGTGATTATTTTTACTGTCTTAGGTATCCATATAATAACTCAAAAATGTACTATTCAATACTCCTTAATTAGGGAGTTTTATAAACTTGCACCGGTGGACAAAGCTCATCTGTAACGGGAGAGGTCAGGGTTCAGAGCCCAGCCGTATGTATTGAAAGAGATTTTTTTTTTCGAAAATGTTTAATCACTTTCTCTCCATGTAAATACAAGTACTTACTTGATTACTTTATGGCAATAGAAACTCGAAATTTCATTGCTGCACTTACAAAACTATGCCACCTATACTTATCTTGATCTAGTTCTATCCAGTCCACCTCATTACACTCTATCTCTTTCAGGTCCATTATAATGTTATCTTCCCATCTGCGTCAAGGTCTTCCCAGTGGTCTCTTCCCATTGGATTTGGCAGTCACTACCATTATCAAGGTTCTAGAAACTCACATTCGGGTTGTGTGTTCTACCCACCGTAATCTACGAGACTTGATTATCTTTACAATCATGTCTTGTGATGAGTACAGGGTATGTAACTCATCATTATGTAATCTCCTTTACTCCCCAGTAGCTTCAGAACAAATATATTCCTTAGCACCTTGTTTTGGAACACTGTTATTTTTTTTTGTCATATAAAGTAAGTATAATTTCTTTAAATACAAACTTCCTCATCTCTACCTCATTAGTGTTGTCGCTACCCCCCCCTCCTACAACCCGTGAGCAAGTTGTCACGATGGCTTAAATACGAGAGGGATAGTCGGAGGGGGCGTTGAAATAGCAGTCCTGGAGTTTTCATGAGTTTTATTGTAAACTTTAGTACAAAATGTGATGTAGGAAGTTCTACAATTGGTTATGTCTAAAAGGGTCACTGGTTTAAGTCAGTAATTCTTTCTGCCAGTCCTTTTGTATTTGGCTGGCTGACTTAGACTTACAACACAACAAAGAAGCACGTATTGTAATGATATGGAATTACACATCTCAATAATTTATTATTCACATCTATATTCAAAATTACGATATTATAAATGCGAGCGGGTAGTAAGATTTATTTGTGTTAAGTTGCAAGGCGACATCTTTCTACTTCTCTGTTTGAAAAGCCAACTCAGTTTTGTAAACAGAAACGCACCTGGATGAACACATCCTTTTTCTTTTGGGAAGTTTCGAGAAGGAATGTCGCTAGATATACCTCTTCAAGGTACGCATCTCTTCACTTGCAATCCTGACGAGGAGCTGTAAAGGTTGAGTCTATGACATATTAATCAATATTCTAAATTTCAGGTGTCGGGAATTAGCATGCATATAACGCAATAGTCGGGCTCTTATAAAATCTACAACGTGTGAGATATCTATCAAAAAAATGTTTATCTAATAAAAATAAAAACTATAAAACACCAGAACTTTCATTTTTTTAAATAAGACATTATCCCTTTTTAATTATTATAAATATTATTCACATCTATATTCAAAATTACGATATTATAAATGCGAGCGGGTAGTAAGATTTATTTGTGTTAAGTTGCAAGGCGACATCTTTCTACTTCTCTGTTTGAAAAGCCAACTCAGTTTTGTAAACAGAAACGCACCTGGATGAACACATCCTTTTTCTTTTGGGAAGTTTCGAGAAGGAATGTCGCTAGATATACCTCTTCAAGGTACGCATCTCTTCACTTGCAATCCTGACGAGGAGCTGTAAAGGTTGAGTCTATGACATATTAATCAATATTCTAAATTTCAGGTGTCGGGAATTAGCATGCATATAACGCAATAGTCGGGCTCTTATAAAATCTACAACGTGTGAGATATCTATCAAAAAAATGTTTATCTAATAAAAATAAAAACTATAAAACACCAGAACTTTCATTTTTTTAAATAAGACATTATCCCTTTTTAATTATTATAATACAGAATAATAAACTTGAAACCAATTCAATAATTATATAAAATATCACACTAATTGTGGCGAACAAACAAATAATATATCAGAATAGCTCTTTTATACGTTAAAGTATCTGTTATGTAATATAGATATTACCTCAATGTTACTAGACATCTACCGTGTATATGTTACCGTTAAATTAATCAATCAATTAATATGAATAATTATCGGCTATTTTCCAAAGTAATCGATATTAGTGGTTAATGTGATTAAATGCATGCAATTTATTATTTTAACCGTTTATTTTACATAACTTCAAAACCTGTTTGGCTGAAGTGATAAATTATAATATTCTGGAGGTTAGGTTAGGTTAGGTAAAACGAACAGATTCCATATCAAGATAACACCACACGTCCGCACTCAACCTCAATTTACAAGCACAACAGACGCCACGTATAACTCAGGTTCAAACTTACACAAACGTGAGATTTAACATTTTAACCACAAGGTGCTGGTTATTATACATAATAACATGTTAATGTGAATAATTTGACTACAACATGAAACATTTATCACATTCACCAGAACTGTTAGTTACTATACATAAAGTCCGGTGATTATATAAGCTATATTAACTTGATTTAACAGTAACATATACATGGCGAATATGCAATATGACGTGGCGCTGGAAAAAAAAATCCTATACATGCCCTTCAATACCTCCATTAACCATTCCTTGAAATTAGTTTTGTGAGTGTGACGCGCCACTGTTAGCTAGAGATCGGGCTTCACGTGGTATTTTATACACTCTGTAAACGTCGAGACAGAAGGTAGTTTATTACAAGGACCTCAAGTGAACTCTTGACAAATCTATTTTAATTCCAGGTTAGTTTCCTCTTCTTCTGTCGTCCTTCTGGAGCAGTTTCGGGGAAATGAGGGTGTTCATGTCTGAAATTCCGCTGACACGAACGAATATATCATGGTTTATGCTCGAGTTTCTTGTTTTATGAATCGTGCGAGGATTTACCCGCTCTTTTTTAAGATAGGCTTATATAAACAGCACCTGTAGGGCACCTGGACAAAGGTACCTGTCTTGACTAGTCTGGTTTGTCGATGACTGGAAGTCTGGTTTCAAATACCAACCAGGTATATTAATGTGTTTTTCCCCTAATCAATTTCCCGATCACTTTCTTTATTTTTCTTTCTATTTTTTCTTTTTTTCTCTCTCTCTTCCTCTCTTTATTTCTATCTTTCCCTCCCTCTCCCTCTCTCCCTCTCTCTCCCCAAGCAAATGTGGAGTAGATTCACTTGAAATTCTACCATCCTCCTCCCTACTTAATTAGCGTAAATACAGGTATAGCCCAGACGGTTAGTAAGATGTTGTGTACAAAAAAAATTCCCCAAACAAATAAAATAGTTTTTTAAACACTAATTCTCTAGAGTTATAAATAGGGTTGTATCTGAACTAAAGATAATTTAATCTATATTCCATTTTTCTTACAAATATAGGCCTACATATCTGAAAGATAGTAAAAGCTACTAGACTAAGCTAATCATGTGATCTGCAGCTGTCGTTTTGTGATATATTATATTATAAATACCTAAAAATTAACGCTAGTCGTAAAGTAAAATTTTATCAATGTTGACAGCAAAGAAATATGTTTGTATTTTATAAATGATGCTCCAAATGTCGATTCATAAGAAAATTAAGGTAAAGGACCGCAACAGTTGATGGTAAGAAACAAACCTCCATGCTACATATGTTAATAACTAGTACAGGAGGTGTACCGCATTTATATATATACATTAATTTATTTTGAGCCCTATCTGGAGTCAAACTATTGTCCCCAAGACCTGTAGTCATACTCATACATGGCCACCGACTGGACAAATCAAATAACTGTAACAAAAGGGGATTCATTTTTTACTATTAATTTAAACATATAATTATTTACGTCATTAACTATAAAGGCGAATGTTGATGAGTTTCCCTAAAATACCTCCTTCTAATCCTATTCTCTAAGAAGATATACATATATAGTAGTCAGTAATGGCATTGGATTGTGCGAATAAAACATATTAACCCAAATATAAGGTTATAATTTTAACTTAATTAATTAAATTGTATCACAAGGTCTTGCAACATTATTTTTATTAGAATAATATTTAGCTTCTACCCAAAATAGTATCGGGGAATAAACAAAACAAATTTGTATGAGAATGCCCTTAAAGAACAAAGTAATTAGTCTCTTACTGTACAACATTGTCCATTCTAAAATAATATCTGTATTTTCATGAACAGCGTGTTCATTTAAATTTTACTCTCCATTTCCTCTTGACAGTTAATTTGCACTTGGCGTCGTTGAAAGACTTCATAAGCAAAGAACGGAGATGACGTAGATCTAAAAGAACTGCCTGGCATCAAGATGAAACTGTGAACTTGAAGATAAAAGTGACTAAGTCCCAAAACTGAGAGTACAAGGTGGTATTTGCATAATAGGTTGAACAAATGACATCTACACATGATGATCGAACCCAGTACCTTTGGCTAAGAGCACCAAATATCTTGCCAATTGGATATTCTGGTTCGTCCTATGCTCGGGGGGTCCTGCATCACTTATTATTTTAATGGAGTTACTGAAATAAACAACTTATACAATTTGTCGGCGCCCACGAGGCAAAGTAACGCTGTTTATCAAAACAGTCAAGCATCCCACACGTCTATCATAGATTCAGCCTTAAAGACGTCGCCTGTTGCCGGTCAAAATAGGACTTCCCATGGTAATGAATTTACGTTTTACTCAACAAGTTTTAAAGATAGGCCTATAACGTTGTAACAAAATACATAAATTCTTAAACAATTCTAAAAATAGACCTACAGTGACATCATTATTATTTTTATTTATAAGTAGTTTTTTGTAAACGTATGTTTATAAATCCTCTACATCTTAAGTTACTTGGCTTGTTCACGAAAATGTCCTGTAGCCTGTAGGAATCTTCCTGCCAGGATTCAGATTTAAAAAGTCTGTAGTAGCATTTGTCTAACTAGAATAGGAAACAGGACAAATGTAAAATTAAAAAGAAAGTCAATGATTTCAAGGCGGAAATATTAAATAATTTCAAAATATATTTGTATATATGTATATATATGTGTGTGTATAAACTCGTCATTGGAAGAGGGAAAAAGTTATAAGCCCATAGACCAGAGCCCTCTCAGGGTGTCAAAGTGCAAAAATCAGGAGGTCCCAAGAGCTAGTAGATCATACCATGTTCAAGTGAATACCCGCACCAGTGGTCATACGGTCCAAGGCATCGATATCGCAACAAACTGGAGCGACTGTGTTGAGGAGGTCAAGGTTCAATTGCCAGCTGATTGCTCCGAAGGAGATTTACCCCAGGTGATTTATTATTCTGGTTTTCATATTTTTTTACTAGCACAATGCGGGTGCAATTAGTTAAGTCGATTAAGTCCTTAGTAAGTATAATGTCCAGTGAGTAAAAAAGAAGAGTAAAAAAATCAACTTGGATATGGACGCTTCTATCATTTGACCCAAGTAATGTCGCCAAGCTTGAACGAGCAGTTGTCATCTATTCCACCATAGTATCTAATTCATCTTTCAAGATTGTGATAATGCTTTGTTTAAATCTTGTATTTAGGAAATAACTCTTTTTTAAACAATCAAAACTTGGTAGAGAATTCCAATATTGTTTTATTTGGGATTTTATTTAGCTCTTCTTATAATAAAATAATAGAAAAGAAAATATAAGTTAATTGACTAGTTACAGTAGTCTACCGAAATAATTGGCAAGAAAAATTTAAATACAAAATAAGAGGAAAATCAAGGTAGTTTACTATTTAATTTAAAAACTAGTTTTATCCAGTTTTTTTAATTGCATATCGACTGTTGCCCATATTGTTGGGTTGGGCCACCCAGAGGGGAAGGGGGGGGGACAAAGGGTGCAGTTTGCCCCAAGTCCCCACTTGGTAGTGGCCTCCCCCTCCCTCCCCCTGAGCAGTAAAAGCATTTGTTTTATTACGTTACTACGTTCCTAACCCTACACGGTTATCGTACCAAAGTCTGTTCATCGTAGGAATTGTTTTCTGAAAGGCCTTTTTCCCTACCAGAAAGCTATTATATAGTAGGATATTGGTAGGAAAAAAGACCTTTCAGAGAGTAATTCCTACCGTGAATGGAGTATACGTTAGCCCGACAGCAAAGACTTTTGTGGAGGGGTAACACCTGGAACTTGTTGGCGGTTGGTGGTTGTCATTAAAGCGGAAGTGAAAACTAAATTTACTTTTCTTCAGTTACTGCGTAAGGGGTTGCGAAGGGATAGAATGGGTGACAGTACTTGCTTAGTTGTGGTGGGGCTGTGTTGTGTGTCACGTGGTGAGGATTGTTTGTGCAATATAATAGTTTCAATCTTACTGTGGGATTAGTAAATTGTCGGGAGGACCGAGGAAAGTGTTCTCAGGTTAGTAGACAAACAAGTTCACCCCAAACCCACGGCCGTAACCAGGAGGTAGAGGTGAAAGCCTACTTCGGAAATGTCAAGAAACTCTATCGTGTATTCGCTGTTAGCCCTTCAAGATAGAAAATTCTACAAAACACAGCAAATCTCTCTCTTCACTCTGCATCAAAAAATAAGTGAAACGCGAGAGTTGACTCTCTTCATCCTCTGACAAAAAATCACAAAGGTGTAGTAGATTGTTTAGTTAGGTTTGAAGAGTATCCTAACTTGCCACTTGAGAGCCAAACAGATGTATCGGGTCTAATTCAATGGCTGCAGTCGTTCGAATTCATCCATCTCACTACAATGTGAGTTCAGAGTGTTGCAGTGCATTGATGATAAAAACAAAGTCCTTCAAAGCTGTAAGCTAACAATAAAAGGAGCACAAAACGTGAGGGCGAGTCAGATCTAAAAGAATCCTGACTAAATCTGCTTACAGAAGCAAAAGAAAGAAGTTGCGTCAAACTTCGAAGTCAAACCAGAATTGAAGAAAATATTAAGAATCCATAGGCAATGAAGATTCCATGTTATGAGGAAGAAGATTGTGACTATATTTTTGAATCTCTAGAGTGTCGATTAAAAGTGCAAAATTGTATTCCTTCTTTAGATCTGCTCTTGTCTGAATTACGTAAGTTGGATAAAATAATAGCAGATATGTCAGTATTGTTATCACCTCTTTGGGACCCAACCGATAGTGTAGACACCTCAGATATAGTTACCCATGACGAAGCTTTGGATTTTCAAAAATACGACCTTAAGGAAAAAATAGGGTTTTTTTTGCAAAATACGGAAAGAATCTAACTTAAATGTGGGTGGAAATGCGAGCTCTGCACATGAACGATGCTTATGTGTTTATTTCAAAAGGGCTTAGAAATAGTTTTTCCGCAGATTTCCATTTGTCTAAGGCTTCTAACAGTGCTACCTGTGTCGGAAGTATCGGGGAACGCGCTTTCAGTAAACTATCTCTGATTAAAAAACACTTGCGTGCAGCCAACGGTGAGAGAAGAATAAATCATTTGATAAGTTTGAGCAGTGAACATGATTTTGTGAAGGAAATAAGCTTTGAGAATATTATTGTTGGATTCGCCTCAATGAAGGCTGGGAAAATTGTTCTCAAGTGATGTGAGTATGAACTCACATAAGTATTTCGCTGAAAAGAATCATGTAGTTTAATAATCAAAGGAAACTAAGCGAAGTTAAATTATTATTTTGTGTGAAAGGGGGCCTCCAAAATACCGTTGCCCTTGGCCCCCTGAATCCTCTGGGCAACCCTGTACGTAGATAAAGGAGTCAGTCTATCTGGTTGAAACATCACACGATGTCCTCTCCCCGAGGTACTTGTTCCAGTTGTTATAGTAGTTGCGGTTCATGCCCCGCGGTGTGTTCTTACGTACGTGCATATCAAATTATTACTCTCACCACGCACAAGGTTGTAAATACATTTTATAAGATGTGAACAATTAATTAATTACGAATGGTACTCAAGAGATTCTATTTTAGTCTCAATCAATTTAAAACACCTTGTTTATAAAAGAGAAGTACAAATTATACATAATTTGTGAGGCGTAAACTATACGTCTTACTACTTGTTGAATCTAAATGGGTCTGATTGGAAACCCCCTGTTTCTCTGAGCAGATATAAACCTCCCCTCCTAGCTGACGTCAGAGACTCCTCTCAAATCATACGATTTTCTGAACCAATGACAATAGTTGGCGCTCAGATCTCTGCCTTCTGGTTGGCTGGACAGTGACATCCCAAAATGCATCAGACAATTGTGAAACTTGTTGGAACGGAAATAATCCGCCAAATCAGCAGTTATAGAGGATTGAAAAGAGACAGCGATAATCTTCAAAATTGCACTCTCGTCCTTGGATAAAGTATGTAGAGAAATTTGCAAACAGTCTTTTATTTGGAAATAGATTAATGGAACAAAGACATACCTTATCCTTGAATTCCAAACAAAATAGGGGCTCAAAATTGGGAACATGCGGATGTCTAAATGTAAAAGTTAAGATCCTGGTCAGATTTACTGAGGTAGGTTTTTTCTCTTAAACTATTTTCCACTCAAATTTCGCACAAATACTGGTACATTTGCTCAAAATGTTACTTTTATAATATTTGGCGCCTTAAAGTCAACATAAGGACAGCTTTGGCAAGGAGAGTGTCCTGAATCTGTCGTTTTTGACAGGTGGTGTCAATTTTGATAGCTGTCTGTCAATGTTGAATACTCAGAATTTCCTAAAAGTACCTAGATACCGTAGTATCATCTTAATATTATATAGTAGGACTTCCACAGAATTAACATTATCAAACAGTTCAAAATGTTACTAAAATTAGGTATATTTATTCATTTATATAACAGATGGTGTCAATTTTGCTAGCTGAAATATAAATACAAATTAAGGTCTGTTAATCAACATGTATTTTGATTACACTTAAATAACCTGTATTGTCGGGCACATGGAACAAATGTCCAGTTACTCTAGTCTTGCCAGTAACGAGGAGGCCGGGATTCGAGTCCCGGCTGATTTTACTAATGTATTCTAACTTGGAGCGTATGCGTCCCACACAAACTAATGGTACACCTCATCATCATATTGCTAACAGTGGAAGGATTAGGTTAAGGTGTCCAAATTATAATGTGAAAAAATTGTCTTCTCAGCGCACACGGCCAAGTTTCGGACCTCAACCTCCCTGTCACCAGCAATCTGGTATCTTATGAGCTTTGACAGCTTATACTACGTGAACATACTTACAAGCTGTCTCAAAAAGAATGTGATTAGTATCAGCTCATAGTATTTATTATTTTAGGTAATTAACGTACACTTTCTGATCCGACTAATTAAATCAGTAAAAGACTTAAAAACTAACTTAAATCTATAACAGACACAACGTCCAGTGTTCCAGTCATACATTTCTCACACTTAGACGTTGAACCTTCATTTTACCAATCACAATTGTTATCGGTCATGACGGGAATTGTACCAAAGACCACTCGCTCAATAGACAGGCACGTTACAGACTGAATTAAAGTGTCGGATAAATGATTATAATTTGGAAAGTACGTGATGGGTGTCTATAGTGCATATGAAGAGAAAGTCTCACTTAACCGTCAACGTATATATATTGTATGCCAAGTGATATATATATATATANTTATATATATATATATATAATTAAGTTTGACAGCTGGAGGAAGGCTTGTTGCGCTGACCACATGACACCCTCTATCCGCAAATGTTAGCACTATCATCACCAACGGCGGTGGCCGCTCAGTCGGTATAGCTCGCACTATGGAGTTACAATAAATTGTCACTTTTAAGAATACGTTTCAAAGTGATTTTTTTATCAAATTAAATGTGAAAGTTAATATAAACTGCTGAAGCACGTCCTTAAAAATTTAAGAGTAAAAATCAATATTAAATTAGGGTTTTATGAAAATACGAGATTTTTTGCGTCCCCAATCTCTTTGTCTGGTCTCCTGGGTCAATAACACGCTTAAACGGGACTATCCCGTAAAATACGGGACGGACGGTGACCCTACTTATAAGTTTGCTTAGAGGACATTTAAATCCTGACGAGCATAATAACTTGTAAGTCCTCTTAAGTAAACAACTACATTTGACATATTTATACTCCCTTCTCCTCCCCTTACCCTTACCCACCAGCAATCTCGTTGAATGAATATGACGTCATAATAGAAAATGAATTAGAAACTTTGAAACTCGTAATTGGAAATGAATGAGAGATTCAATTAGCGAGCTATGAACGTGAAAGAAAATAAATGAGATTACATTTTATCTTATTTCCAAAGTTCCTAATGACCTAGTTTACAACAACTTGGGTTTTCTATAAGAATAAACGTCATTATTAATTAAGTATGTTTCGCTCTGATATAAGATATGAATAAGAAACATTACAATTTGTGCGATTCAATAGCGCCTGAATGGCCCGGGTAGTATTTTACTTTTTACAAGTGAGAAGCTTTGAAGCTTCGGCTTTTACTTATTAACTCTATGCCATTAGGGACTCGACATCTAATTGTCGCACTTACAAAAGTACGCAACCTAACCCTAGCTTGAACTAGTTCTATCTAGTCCCCTTCACTACAACCTATCCCTATCTTGAGCTAGTTCTAACAAGTCCCCCTCATTACACCGTGTTTCTATCTTGAGCTAGTTCTATCCAGTCCACCTCATCACACCCAATCTCTTTCAAGTCCATTCTAATGTTATCCTCCCATCTGCATCTAGGTCTTCTCAATGATATCTTCCCATTGGGTTTGCCAGTCAGTAACCTGAACAATGTTCTAGAATCTGCCATTCGCGCTGCACGAGACTTGATTATCCTGACAATGTTTTGTGAAGCCGCTAAAAATAAAATGGTTTTAATATCAAGAAGCTTTGTGAATAAAAATATTGACAAAATACACAAATATGTTCAATTATAATCATGGTCTGTTGTATACATGACAACAATATTTAGTTATTTAATAACGTGTTGTAATATTAACATTTTTGATCAATTTTTTTTATGAAATCTTTATATTTCTGTAATAAAACATTTTTATATAATATTTAGAGTATAAAGTAATATAAATCTAAATGATAAATTTTTTTAACAACTTTTTTTTTAGAAATATTCAAACTTCCATTTGACTTGGGGAATTTTTCATATATTTGATTTGACTTTGCTTTTAATAAAAAAAGTGAACTTTACACACATTTACATATTTATATTTGTTCTTTTTTTTAAAAAAAAACTCACTGGGGGGAATTTAACGCAAACTTTTTGGACAAGCTTAATATATCAAAGCAAGACCTACAAAACTAGCTTAACTCTGAAACGGGCACACCAATTATTTATCACTGTGAGAGGGAGGACCCAAGTTTTTTTAGCGCCACATATTCTTGTTCAAGTTAAACGCATATATACTAATTATGTTAATGAGTTAGATATGAGGAAGGTGGAATTTTAGCAGAAAGTGTACCCACATTTGCTGGAGGGAGAGTTTAAAACCATTTTGTAAAAAAACTTCCTCAGAACACCTACCAGGATTCGAACGACGATCTCCATGCCATGGGAAGTCTAGTCTAACATGAGAGTGACGCCTTGGACCATATGGACACCGGTGCATGTGATACCCAAGACAACCTTTTTTTTTTCCTGCATGACAATAATCGAACCTGAAAACTCGAGCTCAAAAATACAAAAACTTTTATGAGGTGTGTGTACTTATATTAGGCAGTGTAATTACAAGATAGCTTTGGGTTTTTAGCACCGCGCCTTACTACCCATTCAAGCTATACACAAGTGTACTAATTATGCTAATTAGTTTGGGGTGAGAAGGTTGAATTTAGAGTAAATATACCCACATATGCGTGGAGGAAGAAAGGAAAACCATAGAGGAAAAGCCACCCTCAGAACACCCAACTGAGATTCGAACCCAATCTCCCCATCATCGGCAGTCCAGTCTATTACGAAAGTAGAATCAACCACCAAAGCGGATCTTGGATTAGTGCAAGCTGCGGATAGTCCTAATGGACAATAAGATGATTAGGACCTACAAATATCCTCAAGTCAACAGCGCGTGAAACATTATTTTATTTACTATCCAGTATGTACAACCGTTGAAAAATATAATTTCCTCAGTTTGAATCTAGCCCGTCACCCAACATTTACGTTAGGGTGGTTCTGTTGATTAAATTGATTTCCTCCCGCAAACACGAAAAGGACACTTGAAGTTTAGCCGAGTGATTTTAGGGTGTAGACTCTGGTTTGATAAACTATAGATACATTTATTTTATTTGGGAATTTAACGGTCACTCTTCAAAAACAAAATATTTCTCTCTTTAGTAGGGGTCTTCTTTTTACCCCCAAGCCTGATAAAACGCATTCTAATCAAGCTAATGGGGTAAGAATTAGGAGAATAGATGTTTAGTAAATGTACCTGTATTTTTTTGAAGGAAAGTGGTAAATCATCTTGATGAAATATCTTCAGTACACTCAGCCGGGATTTGAAACCGCAACATCCACCTCAGAGGTAAACCTAATCAGAATAGACTGACGCCTTTGTTCGCGTGTCCACTAGTGCAGGTTTCACATTAGTTAACAGTTTTTTTCTATCCAACTTTTATACACAAATTGCGTGCGCTTTGGTTGAAAAGGAGTTGTTAGGAGCTTGGTGGGATTAGATGAAGTCAGTGAAGTTTGGAAAGGTTTATGACTAAGAAATAAGCTCTCGTGGATTAGAGAAGCACTCAAAGACATACATCATAGTGAGACGGATGGTGGGAAACCTAAATCAGGGCGTAAATGAATTATATTATATATTTATTTTTACAGCGGTGTTAAAAATGACGCTACAAGAGGATTTGTAATCACTGTCGGAACATAAAGTTATTTAACAGAACCTTTCTAATTGAAGATGTATATATGTATATATATATGCCATATATACACTCTCGCTGCTGTATTTCTGATGAGAATGGCAGTTCTGAGTATTAATAACATATTAAGAAATCCTCAACTATCTTAAAATATATTTTGTAGGGCTCGGCGATTATTGGATTTCGAGCTTCTAGCCGAGCTCTTCATTAAAGATCGGATCGGGATTAAAAGTTTTTTAGGCTCATCATTTTCGAGCTTCCTTTTGATGTACATACAAATCAATATTTAGATTATATTGGCAATTTCACTTATAAATCATTCGGTAACTTAACTTATTGTTAAAATTAATATCAGATTTCAGATTAATAACTTGATAGAGTTCTAAAACTACTTTTGACCGGTAAACTAATTCAATATTTTCGTCAATTTTGAATTATCCTCGATTGAAGTTACATTGCTATAACATTGCAATGGAAATAAGAATAGCTAAATAGATCACTAAATACTTGACTAATAACTATTGTTACTATTTTCGCACGGTCCCTTTCTAAAATTATAACTTCAACTAAAATAAATATAACATTTAGACCATATACTGTTTACGAACTTTAGTCAGGGTATTTAAAACTTATATTAATATGATCAACTATAAAACTAACATTAGTTACTATTAAACTTTTTTTTGGTTATTTGTAGGTGTAATTTTAATGTGTTAAAAGAGATCCGCTTCGGTGGTCACATGGTCCAACACGCTACTTTCGCAGTAGACTAGACTGCCGATGACAGGGAGATCGAGGTCTGCCTAAAGAGCTAGGTATGAATAAAATTAGTGTTTGTTAATCATTCGAGAGGGATATCAGGATGTACCCGCATTGGTGTGGGAGGGAAATGGGGAAAACTCTACGAACATTACTGTATTAACAACATTTTAGAAAACATTCTAAATAAATCTTTAGTAAGGAGTAAATAAGTATAAGTCAAGACTTAGATATTGTTATTTTAAAATTGAGATGATATAATTTCAAATTAAAGAATTTATAAATGTGAATACTAGGGATAGATCCATGTACAACAGAAAGACCCTAGACAAAATATTTACACTCTTGGAGTAACACTTATCTTATAGAAAACTTTATTAAAATTAAAATATTTTATTGACTCAATAATAGTACATTTAAGAGAGTCAAATGGTCAAACTATAATTCATAACATATTAAAATTCCAATGTAATCGTAGTTTATTACAAGAATGAAAAACAAAACTTATTTAAACAACAAGTTAAAATAACGTTAACGTCTCCATTCAAAAGTTTTTAATAAATTATATAAATTGAAAGTTCGTTAGATTTAATGAAAAGGTTGAGTTATGCCAAAGTCTTATCTGAAATCAACGTCCCATTAATGTACTCATTATTAACGTATTAGTAATTAGCGTTTGTTATAAATGATCGTGTTTATTTTGTTGACCTATCAAACCTAGTAGATATTTGAACCCCTACCTACTTCCGTCACAGGGATAGATGTGTACCACCATTTGCTTGTGGTTGAAATGTGAAATGCTACAAGCATTATTGTATTTATAAAGTAATTAGCGTTTGTTCGAAATAATCGTATTTATTTTGTTGACCTATCACCCCTTGTAGGGATTTGAACCCCGAACCTCCTTCAGTCACAGGGCGAGATGCGTACCAGTATTTGTGTGGTTGTAAAAAATAAACACGACAGCATAGGGTGGATAGCGGTCCTTCACAGGTGCCCTTATCTAGCAGGGGGAGGGGGGGAAACATCCATACTCAGCGGATGCTGAAACACGAATGACGTGTAGCGGTAAATCCGTGCAGTTTTACAAGATTCGCCCAGTCACCAACAAGGAGACAAAATTATTGACAAATTAAAGGTTTACACCTTTATATGCCTTGGAACAGATCAATACGCGATGGATACGTGAGCACGACTGACGCGTAACGGTAAATCCGTGCTGTTTTACATGAATCGGCCAATCGCCAATCACCTGTGAGGAAACAATATTATTGACCAATAAGAAGCTTACACCTATGCATGCGGCTCACCCCATTGAAGTGACATTCGGTCATTATAATTCATAATTGGGTCGGATAAACATTAAAATGAGTTTTGATGCACTGGAAAATTGGATTAATTCAGGTATGTTTTAGACTGTTTTGTATATTTAATAATAGCTATTTTGCTTATTACGTCTTTTATTTACAGTGGTATTTCCTCCTTTGATAGAATGTCAAGAAGACAAACCTCTGGCACCTAGCGCTATCATTCAACAGGTGGTCCCCGATAGTCCAGACCCATTGGAGTTATTTAGCGAGAATAGAATTTACCTAGTGGATAACAAGAGGGCCATGAATAATTAGCGTTCTGCTATAGATTTTAAAGTATTGGCAGTGGGTTTTTTTTCCTCGATA
This sequence comes from Timema bartmani, assembly GCA_902151455.1. Lineage (NCBI taxonomy): Eukaryota > Metazoa > Arthropoda > Insecta > Phasmatodea > Timematidae > Timema > Timema bartmani. Next base: position 94,318 of record CABFWB010002828.1, read on the forward strand.
GTAATCAATATGTATTTATTTAATTGCAGATTACTGGGATCCAAACGGGTCGGACGACTGCCTAGAGCTACAAACACCTCCGCTCTTTGTAGCCAGCGATTGGGGGCGGTTACACGAATTACCGTCCGCCGTGGAATTTTTCAGCTTGTGTGCGGGCGCCGACCCCTGAAAGCAGCGAGGAGAGCCCTGTACAGGACCAGTTCCTAGAAGTGGTCGGTGCTCTGCCCCCAGCGAAAGGCTTCACCCCACAGGACTCTGCCACAGGCTCTGAGAAGACTATAAGCGGTATGCCTGATGTATGTGGTGAAATGGACGCGATAGATCATCTAATATGTAAGTTTGCCACTTTCTAATTACTAAAACTATCTCTTAAAGAACATATTTTAAATTTGTATGAAAGGTACCATCAACAGTAACAATACTATAGCCACTAGCTTAGAAATAGACTCCCCCAAACCACCGTTGTTTCGCTGGCATGCCAAAACCTTCTGTCAGCTGATCGTTTCAAGTTTAAACAAAAAGAATATTATCTCTTATATTCGTGGATGAGTCTAAAAGGTTATTATCCTGTCTTTATTGTAATCATTACAAACATTCAAATCAAAAAAAAAAGGGAAAGAGAAAATTATAATTGTCACTTTAGCCACTTATTAAATTCACGTTTGCAATGTGCTGGATCAAATTTTTATAAGATATTCAGCCGCCAACTTAGCTCATTCGATAGCATATATGTCTACTAAAGTAATGGTCCCGGGCTCGATTCTCGACATGGCTAAAAATGTTGGTTTGACAAATTAAAAGCCAGCGGACGGGATTTTGTGCATTTCCTAGTCTTAAGCTATACGCATTTTCTGAATAAAAAAGTAACCCGAGCTTTAGGCTGTAAAACGGTAACGGAGACAATAAAACACAATGAATAAAAAACCTCAAAATAAATAATTGTAAAAATTATTTAACAATAACGGTGAACTAAATTTTAAAATTTTTCATTTTGAGATTTTTTATTTATTCTATACATACAGTTAAGATAGATACCCATTGGTTGATTAGAATTTTAGATATTTCGAATTTGTTTAGATATCCCTTGAACTTCGAACTAAAAAGGTTCTATTGTATTATAAAAGATTCTCCCTATGGTGAGCCATATATATATATATATATATGTGTGTGTGTGT
>CABFWB010002829.1:0-13659 GCA_902151455.1 Timema bartmani
AAAGTACTTAGCTAACAAGGCCGTATGTCTCAGCAAGAGCTTAAACAACAGATTGGATAAAATTATGGTGATCTGAGAAACAAAAACAAAGGGCAAAGCCAAGAAGAGGCAGGCAGACACAATACTGTACTAGTGTTGCATACTCTATCTGTTCCCAGTGCAGTCTCCAGACACTGATATTTTGCTGCTTCTTTACACATATCCACACTTACCCTAGTCTAGAATCTTCCTTACAGGGAAGGAAAGACAAAAGAGGAACATTTCTGTTCAGGGCATATATAACAATTTAGGACAAAAGCGTGCTTATGAACTGTTAGGGTTCCATGCTCTGATGGAATGTGATGTTTCTGGTATATATGCTGGCAGAACCAAATATTGGTATTTCATACATTCATGTGTTATGATGATGAGATCCTGGACTCATTAGTAATACTTAAGAATTACAATCATCTGCCCTCTGATGTATGCTCACCGTTGGAACGCTTTCTCTGCATTTTGTATCGATCACATAACCACACAAAAGTAAATGAGCTCCATCAGTCCCTGTACTCAAATCTTGCATCCTAAGGAGACCTTCCACTAACTTATGGTTCACTGGGTCTGCATGTTCGTCGGGCATATTACGTATTCATGATTTGGAAGAAAGCAAATGAAGATCACCCATGTCTCTGAGCACCAGATCACGACCACACAGATAGACACGTGGACTAAATTTCTAGCTTATAAAGTATATTTTTCCCGTGGTTGGGAGGTTGGAGGTCGTATTGAGACTAAGCTTATTAAGGGTATATTTTTCTGAATAATATCCCACTCTATCATCAAGAAAATGTGGGTACGCTCATTCTATATTCCAAACAATCATCCATAGTACATTAATGCAAATATACGGATAGCCAGAATGAGCAATAAGACACAGTTCCCCCCGAAAGAGTCACCCCAACCTTCATCTTAAGCTATGTCTGATGAATGACCTTGGATACAGGATTTGCCTGGATTGATCAGTGGAAGAGCATTGCCATGTTAAGGTAAAATTTCCGGGCTTGATTTATGTGTCCAGGTGTAAATTATAAATTAAGTTAAATTAAAATAAACATCTGATATGTATAAATAAACAAAATCCGTTGCCGTTGGGTACGTGCACATAAGCATTAGTCTTGTCTGACTGATTTTATGGTGGCTGGTGGCCCTGGGTTGAAATCCAATTAGGTATTTATTCGCAAATTTATTACTACACATTTTACACGAAAATATGTGTGAACCTTTTCTCATATTATGCCTTCAACTTTCCCAGCCTCTTGGTATAAGTATGGAGGTAGCCCGGACAGGTGATAAGAGGTGTAACACGCAGAGATTAGTTTCAATCAAATATGAGTCTAATACACCTTGAACACGCACTGTTGGCCACGTTGTATAAGACGTAAGGCTTACAATAGCCTGGATTTCATATAACGACGAGATTTATATTTGAATCACGTCTGGGTGCACTGTGGTATGGATTTCCAGATGTGATTTATTACGGGTTTTTTTCAAGTCCCCATCCCCGTTAAAGGTACCACCTCAGTAAAAGCGATAAATTGCCAGACAGACGTTGGGCTCGAACGCAATATTTAGTTCTACGATGCGTTATTTCAAAATATGGTTCAAAACAAAATAAATTCTACAGATAACAACAGGGATCTTTATTCTTAACAACCCTATATTATTAGTTTTGTATAGATAAATGTGTAAAAATGTGACATTAGCTCATTTTCAACGACTTTTTAAAAATGTTTGTGTAGCTATGAAAATATTCTTTATGAAAAATTGTTCTAGATCTATCCTTCCTCTAGAAAATACTGTAATTTTGTTTATATGCCCAAAGCACACAATTTTAAGATATTTGAGATATAGCAGCGATCTTTCATCTTTTCCTTGATATCAAAAGTTTCATAGTTTTCTTTCCCTCTTTATTATTTACACGACAGAGGGTATATGTGAAGGGCAACAGGGAGTATAAGCTTTTACTCAATATAGAAGTAGTTCCAGAAACGAGAAGGACCATCGTGTTTAAATCATTGTCGCCTGACAGATATTGATACTTGTTTACTGACCCAGGCAGCCACCTTAATATGGGTTAACTTCCTCTAAACAACTTTACACTTCCATTCGCTGTGTATGAAGCCATAAGTCTCCCTGGGTTTCAATATTAAAACAAACTCTAGTAACCGAGATGACTCTGAAGTGACAGACACATCCTCTTCTCCTTGCTCCATGGCGAGTAAAGTAGAGTAGAGAACCAGTAAAGCGGCTGATGGGATGACATTGTCTAGAAAACCGTGGTGAGAGGACATTGCGCCCTATATTTCTGCTCGTGTCATGTCAGGAAAGAGTGACCACTTAGTGTTTGACGGGTGTAAGGGGGCACCTGGGGGATGTATGGCTCTCATGACGCAAGCTGTCACATAATACGGGACATTCCCAAGTGGAGGCCGAAGACAAAGAAGCGTTATATTTCCGACGACCTGACTGGTAGTGGAGGGAATGTGCCAGTGGGGCTTACAAAATATTTGTAATAAGATGAACCTTTTTTAAAACGTGATAGAAGGGGTCGTATACAGAATTTATAGGGGGTGGAAGGGGTGGTGGTTTCTACCCACAATGGCCTGTGGTAAAATCCTCCAATAAAAGAAGGCTAGGATTATTTTCTTTAAATTACTTTGTTTAAAATGAATTCAAAAAGTTATATCTAAACATAATTGGGGCTGTAGATGAATTTTTAATAAGTTCTAATAAACTCCTAGGATGGGTCTTAAAAACATTATTAAAATACTTTCAGGGGGTTAAGGGATGTGAGAATATAAAACCTCCCCTTATGATAAAGTCCTGGCGATAGTCAATTTTGTAAATCTTACTAATGGTTCAAATGTTATTTAATAATTTAAACTTTTTCATTTGTTTTGCACACCCATTTTGCATATCTGCATATGTTCATTAATTAGATAGGAATGAGAAAGGTTTAGTTTAGATAAAATACACCCACATTTGCGTGGAGGGACAGTAAGTGAACATTGAATAAAACTACTCTCAGTACACGTAAACGGTATTCTTACTCCGATCTTCCCGTTATCGGCAATCTTACTTGATGATATATTGACGCTTTGTACCAGGGGTAGGGAACATTTTGACATTGAAAGGCTGCACTTTACTTCACTGATTTCTCATAAGGCCGTACGTAATCTTCATGTTGGCAAAATTATAAAGACGTATTTTACCTAAATATAAGTTAATGCATTTTTAGAAACCTATAAAATAGTGAACGGTTTTTAAGTCCATTCTATTTCCCCCTTTTTTTTAAAGAGGAACTATTTCAATTTGAAATAAATGTATTATATTCAAAGAGCAACCTTTTTTTGAATGAATCGTAGGGAACACCGCACAGACTTTCTCTTTCTTTTATCTTAAAATAGAAATTTAATAGAAACTGTGAAACAAAATAATAGGTCTACACATTGTTGTAGAAATACTATACCAAATATCATAGATGAAATAATAAACAATTATACCTACTTACTCTATGGCATTAGGAACTAGAAACATTGTTACAGAAAAATTGAGAAAAGAGAAACATCTCTGTCCACCAAAGATCATAAGAATCAAATTCATTTTCAAAGACCTGAATTAAAAAGTATCTATATTCATTTAAAGCTAAAAAATGATTGGTTTTGTGACGCCCTTGGAAATGAGCGAAGCGTACTAGGAAAAATAAATCAGGGGTCACCAGAGAAAACAGAATTTATTAATATATTATTTGTACAGATCAAAATTGAAAAAGGCAGTGCAGTATTATAAACAAGTGAACTTATCCAAAGTTCCATTAATCGTATATCAATATACATTTATCCTACACACGAGTGGAGAACCCATAATACTAAGTCCGGATAAAATGTTCTCATATACACGGCAGAAGGCCGCTCTTCAAAATATACAATAACCTAGCTTGAGCCATCGAACAAAAGACAGAACTATTAACACGTTAAACATGGCCAAACAAAGTCTTTTGTTTTTTAAGGTACAATTCCAACCTCGCTCTCGCTCTCGCACAACAATTACCAGAAATGGCCTGAGATTGGTAAACATTAACTAATGTAACGTTATAAGTTCCTGGATGAGATTATTGTTTAAACTAATTGTATAAAAATTGGCCAGCAAAGCCATTCGATGATACTTAAAGATCATATGGACCAAAGTGGGGTATGCCCCTCATTCCACAAGATCGAAACTTGACACCTTATTATAATATAATTTGACTATTCTCAATATTAAAGTCCGTAAGTTCATAAAAATATTTAGATTCAACATAATATGGTAACTATTAATTGTAACTATGTATGAAGTAAACACAGTTTGAAGAATACCTAAACCTAACATATAAATATATGATTGGACCACGTCCATTAAAAGCGCTATTCAAAACTAACATGTTACAATTATCTAATTTGACAATTCCTATCAACTAAACTTATCCAGTCTGTGTACCCAAAGTTTACTGAACATAGCAAATCGACAAAGTAGATAGCGGCAAGAAAGCACTGACAAAAATTAAATGTCTTAATTACTATCATAACAACTAATATTAAACAAAGTCGTGGACACGCCACGGAAAATCCCCAAAGCCATAATGCAAGCAAATTTCCTAGAAGTTAAACCCAAACAATAATTTTGAAAAACAATTCCCCCCCATAACGACGCCCACAATAATTTTGAACAATAAACCCCAGAAGAGACTCAAGCAGGCGCCCTCACCTTTTAAATGCCAGTGATATAGCCAGTGTGGAATAAAAGCTTACAGGTCATTATATAGCAATCACAATCACCCATAATTCTCTCAGAGAGGGAAAAGACGGAAGGACAAGAAAACAAAAGAAAGGAGGTTAGCAGCGCTCAGGGTGGGAAAAAAGGGTAACACTGGGAACTATAGAGCACGCTGATAACGTTCTATTTGATGAACTGGAAACCACTTAAGTCAATATAGAGTTCATGTTCATTGTGGGCGTGCGAATATTCACAAGTGGGACGCGGACTCCGGCCTCGCTTTAGTCTATGTTGAGGTCTTTTCGGGAGAGAGTGTCGTGACGTAAGTGATCGAGCCGGCCGCGTTCAGCCAGCTGGGAGGTGAGTAAGGCCCATTTTACTGAGAGTTATATCGTTACAGTTTTATATAATTGTATTTCAAATAAAAGAAAAGTTATTTTGCATATTAAAAAGTTGCAGAGAAATGATCAAATTGGAACATTCCCCCCCAAAATGTCATTAATGTTTTAATATGCAAAATAACTTTTCATTGAAAGGTTGTAGTATTATTAAAGATAACAATCTTTTATTTGAAATACAATTTTATAAAACTGTAACGATATAACTCTCAGTAAAATGGGCCTTACTCACCTCCCAGCTGGCTGAACGCGGCCGGCTCGATCACTTACGTCACGACACACCCTCCCGAAAAGACCTCAACATAGACTAAAGCGAGGCCGGAGTCCGCGTCCCACTTGTGAATATTGGCACGTCCACAATGAACATGAACTCTATATTGACTTAAGTGGTTAGGGGAATGAAAATTGCCATCTTATTTATAATTATGAATAAAATTAACCAAAATCGTTAAAGCAAATTTCGAGAACGAGATTATTTCTCTTTTTGCCCGTCAGTAAATTACAATTAAATTTAGTATTAGATATGTAATTCCAAATATATTTCGGGGGGAGTTTATATGAAAAACCTAGATAGCCTAACAGGTTTGTTCCCGATTGGTAAAACGTTTTGTTTCCAGCCCGAGGTACAGACAGACAGACAGACAGACAGGCGGCATTGAAAAACTTTTTGTTCAGAGGGTCATGAAACGTCAAAATTTATCAAAATCTTGAGTCCAATTTTTTTGACGATTACAGTACTTTCTCTCCGAGGTGTCGATAGAGAGTAAAAATAATACATAAATTATAAAATATTTGATAGAAATAGTCTTTTCACCTTTTTTCAGTTTGTTCTACATGGATTTTGGCTCATTTTATAATTCAACCTTGGATATAAAATACTGTACATCTTATAAATCGTAAAATATACATCAGGATGTAATTTTAAAATTTAATACAAAATCACTCAAAAATGTATTATTTAAACTAAACATTTCAACAGATTTTAATAAAACACTTCCTTTCATAATATTGCAGGAATACAATTTGAATTTGAGAATATATCTTTTATAAATGATGAAGAGAAATAATTGACAAAATATGAAAAAAGGCCACACCAAATAAATTAAAAGGACGCATCCCCATACCTGGTCTAAGATAAGAATTTTCAGAGTACTACTATTATTGAATATAAAATTATGTATTCTATCAAAAATAATATAAATTAAAATCTTTGATTTTATTTTAAAAATGTCTAAAATAAATTGCTATTAAATGATGATCCACTACACGGTGGCTGATATTTCATTGTTTTATTAAGGTCAACTCAAATTGATCATTTTAAAAGGGATTTCAGGACAAAACCAAATAGCGGTATTTGAAATTCAATTTGATTTGGTTAAAACATCCTTCTTCAACACACTGTATAGCATCACACACTTGAGTATGAGTATAATTATTTATTATTACCGTGTCCCCTGCCTCCCTGGTAAACATTAACATAAGAATACACATTTTAGGCTTCTCCTACAATGAGGTGAAAAAAATGTGTTTGAAAACATAAGTTAAAAGTTTTCCTCATCGTTTGGTTACGAAATTATCACGGCCCCAATCCTCAAACTTCTATATTTAAAGAGGCATGTTCTTGACAGCCCAAACATGTTTAGAATTAGTTTACGAGTTCACTAATTATTGTACAGGGTCTAGTTATTTCATAACTTCTCAACAATCCGGGACCCAATTTGGTGGCCGTATGATCTAAGGCGCTACTCTCACAGTAGACTAGCTGCCGGTAGGGGGGAGATCAAGGTTTGAATCTCGGTCGGCTCTACTGAGGGCAGTTTTCCAAAATTGTTTTACACTCTCTCCACGCAAATGTGGGACCACTTCCTCTAAATATAACCTTCCAAATTCCTACAACCATAAGCGTATAACATGAACGGGTAGTAAGACGCGGTGGAAAAAATCAATCCGGTGTATATAATAAGGTACATACTAGAGTATTTACTGTACATTTTTTATAGTGGGTAACGTTTACAATTCCCCCACATCAATAGACATCTAATTTTCTGGTGATGGGGAGGTCTGGCTTTGAAGCCCTCCAGAGTGCACACAGGGTGTTTATGCCGGTATAACTTCCCACTTTCTACACAAACGTAGGGAAATTTTCTTCCAACTCTTCCGGACTCACCCCTACCTCATTATTGTTGTTAAAAAGGATAGCGTGGGAAGATAGCAGGACGCGACATAAGTAAATACATGTTTTTTTGGGAGGGAAAATTTGGTGCTCGTATTTTAAACACAAAATTATTAGGACATTATTTATTGAATTTATTGATTATATTTTCATGGATTGGACAGTCATTGTGGAATTTCCCACCTTATTACAAGTAATCATTACTCAATGAGGTGAACAGTTACAAAGAACGTTGAAGTATGAATCCACCGTCTTTGATTTTTCAAGTTTCGGTTTTTTTAGAGTTAAAATGCTCCATAATGCCCACACCTATTTTAAGCTTCCCAGGACTCAATTTGTATCTTCGGTCCACCATTTTTTACTAACCATTTTGAACTTTTCAAGTTTTGAATTTTTATATTAAATATTCTATGCTAAATAGCATCCATAAAAAAAATCAACTATTTAGGGGAGCGTTTCCCAATTAACTGTATTCACGGCATCCTTTCATATTTCGTACAACATAACGGAACCACTTTAATTTTTTTAGCGTAGCACACACACACACACACACACAAAAAGCACCGCAGTCTATAAATTTTCTAGGATAAAGGTCAAATACCTTTAAATTGAAAGATACATTTTTCCAGGGGAAGGGAAACTGCACGTTTTGTCCTCTTACATCTCCCATAAACAAATGGAGCCACCCTGTATACGTGCCTGTCAAGGGGAAAATAAAAATAAGATTTTACTCCCAAATATGCGCTAATCTAACTTCCCACTTTCTACACAAACGTAGGGAAATTTTCTTCCAACTCTTCCGGACTCACCCCTACCTCATTATTGTTGTTAAAAAGGATAGCGTGGGAAGATAGCAGGACGCGACATAAGTAAATACATGTTTTTTTGGGAGGGAAAATTTGGTGCTCGTATTTTAAACACAAAATTATTAGGACATTATTTATTGAATTTATTGATTATATTTTCATGGATTGGACAGTCATTGTGGAATTTCCCACCTTATTACAAGTAATCATTACTCAATGAGGTGAACAGTTACAAAGAACGTTGAAGTATGAATCCACCGTCTTTGATTTTTCAAGTTTCGGTTTTTTTAGAGTTAAAATGCTCCATAATGCCCACACCTATTTTAAGCTTCCCAGGACTCAATTTGTATCTTCGGTCCACCATTTTTTACTAACCATTTTGAACTTTTCAAGTTTTGAATTTTTATATTAAATATTCTATGCTAAATAGCATCCATAAAAAAAATCAACTATTTAGGGGAGCGTTTCCCAATTAACTGTATTCACGGCATCCTTTCATATTTCGTACAACATAACGGAACCACTTTAATTTTTTTAGCGTAGCACACACACACACACACACACAAAAAGCACCGCAGTCTATAAATTTTCTAGGATAAAGGTCAAATACCTTTAAATTGAAAGATACATTTTTCCAGGGGAAGGGAAACTGCACGTTTTGTCCTCTTACATCTCCCATAAACAAATGGAGCCACCCTGTATACGTGCCTGTCAAGGGGAAAATAAAAATAAGATTTTACTCCCAAATATGCGCTAATCTACAATGCAGTACAAGTGAACTAACCCAAATATTGTTTCGTACACCAAATATGCGCTAATCTACAATGCAGTACAAGTGAACTAACCCAAATATTGTTTCGTACACCGGGTGTAAACGTACACACAATGGTTTTTAACTTTTAATGTGTAACTTTTTTTTTCCACTGAACCCTTAATTTTAACCTCCACGGAACCCCATTTGGTATCCGCTGCTCTGGTGTATCGGTAAGTGGTAGAATGAGGCCAGGAAGGCAGATAGTCACCACATTGATTTTATATAATATGTATATATTTAATAAAATAATAAAAATATAAATTTTTTAATATAGGATGAAAAGCGGTTCATTTCCTCTATTCATGATGTATCGATTAAAACCCTTTTAAACAGTATCAATGTCTCTGTGGTCTATCTTGCTTCTCTTGCAGTAGACTAGACTGCCGATAACGGGGAGGAAGAGGTTCGAGTCTTGGTCGGGTGTACTGAGGAATGATTTTCCAAATGGGGTTTCTACTATCCGTCCACGCAAGTGCGGCTACAATTACTATAGATATACCCTTCCTCATCTCTAAAAATAGTAGAGTAATCAGTACATAAGCGTATAACCTGACCAGATAGTGGGACTTGACGTTAAAATAAACCTTTCAAATAATTTAAAGAGCCATACTAGGCGAGCGAGCGGTCACCATCGGTTGGCGAAGATAATGTCAACTTTGGCATATATTTTATATTACTTTTAAGTGTAAAACCAAATTATACAGTTTTTTCAAATAAGTATTAAAACCCGTTCAGCTCATTCACACTTTAATTACGCTAAAAGGGTGGTGAAAAGTTAGGAATAATTTAGAATAAGTGTACTCACTGTTGCGTGCAAGGGGAGAATAGGAAACCATTTACTAAAAAAATCTTACTCATTAAAGCCACTAGGGATTTAAACCATGACCTTTCCACCAGTAATGTAAACGAAACGAGCCTAATATTTAATTCATGTTACCATCAATGCGGCTAAATATTTATGGCTAAATTTATGAAAAGAAAGGAAAGCATTTATAGAAATGGAGGGTACGATACACCGAACAGACTTTGACGCTCCTATATTTAAATTATACATATGGCTCGCAAGATATGTCAGATCCAATTATTTACATTGTTAAATAAACATAATGGGGGGGAACCCATCTCATTTCTCTAAATACTTACTTAGCACCGCATCTTACCACTTAATTACTAATTACTCTAATGGGTTAAGAATTGGGAAGTTTGAATTTTAGAGGAATTGAACCACCATTTGCGTTTATGAAAAACCACCCCCAGTTCACCCGAGCGAGATTAGAACCTCAATCCCCTCGTCCTCAGCAGTCTAGCTCAACATGAAACAAGCGCGTTAGCTAACTACGCCACCGAGGCGGGTCATTTCCCTAAAGAGCACACATGAAATAACATACACTTTTACAAACACATTATTAATGGTTCTGTACATTTTTAACACCCCATTTATCAATGCTTTATAAGAAAAAATATTTTCCTATTAATATAAAGTATTGCTCTTATACAGATATTCTCAAAAACTAAATCTGTTTATTAATTTATCATATAAAGAGAAAGTATTGTAAAGGCGACAAAAATAATCTCTAGATTACGATAAATTCCTACGTGTTATGTGAACCCAAACCCCCCCAAAAATTTACAATTTTGTCTGTACCCATGTCTGTCTGTCTTTCCCTGGCCACGGATCAAAAAGTTTCATGGATTTTTTTCAAACTTAATATTTAGATTTTATAAGGATATACCTCGGGAGATATTTTGATTTTGACCCAAGACTTCAAATTAAGAGGAGTTTAATGATAAGTGAATTTTAAATACATTTTTTGAAAATAGATCAAATTATTTTGATTAAAATTAACATCCAAGATTTGTTTGACAAGACCAATAACATTGTATCATTAGTTTTTGGACAAAAACTCGTTGAAAGGTTACTTTACTGAAGGAAAATTATTGAAAATCCAAAAAAATAGGAAAATGTCTTTAAGTATTCTGTTTAAAATGTATTTCTGGGGATTGTTTGGTACGAAAAATGACACAGAATTCTTGATGTAGGTTATAAACTCATTTATGGGTTGTTTACTTATGAATGATTTTTCAAAAACTTGTGATGTTTTACAAATAGATTAGCGATTTGGTTCAAAATGGGTATCTTGAAAGTGTTCGCGTGACAAATAAAACTGTATACTGGTTTTTGGGGTAGAAATAACTCATTTTTGGTAGTTTACCAATAATTGAATTTTCAAACAATTGAAATAATGTAAATACTTCTCTAACAATTAGTTTACAAATGGGTATATTGGGAGTGCTCGACATAGCGATTAGCATTGTTTAATTGTTTTTGGGGTATATATTAATTTATGGGTAGTTTACAGCTGACTGATTTTTCCAAAAACTTGAAATATTTTAGAAATGGCTATAACAATTTAGTTCTTAATGGGTATCTTGGAACTGTCTAACATGAAAAATATTAGAGCATACTTGTTTTTGGGGCAAATCTCATTTATGAGTAGTTTAGTGTGGACTTTTTTTTCAAAAATAAATATTAAATATATTTCTATAGCGATCTTTGTCCAAATTGGTATCTTTGGTATGTCTGAATCTGTATATTTGTTTTTGGGGCAGAAACTCATTTATGAGTAGTATACTGATTTTGGTTTTCAAAAAATGGAAATGTTTTTATAATGGCCACTATGATTTGGTTCCAAATGGGTATATTGATAGTATTTTACATGAAAAATAACCCTGCATACTTGTTAGTGGGTAGTTTACTGATGGGTAATTTTTAAAAATTTGAATTATTTAAAAAATTCTATAACGATTTTGCTTAAAATATATATTTGGGGAGTGTTTTATAGGAACATGACAAATAAAGCTGTATATTTGTTTTGGGGGGGAAATTGGGTTAAGGGTGCTTTACTGACTACAGTATTTTATTTAGATATGATTAAAAAAATGTTTTTGGTTTTGTTAAATATGGATACCTTTTAATTTGTTTGTATTTGAAATAGTTGTGAAGCTTTTCTTTTAATCATTTAATAGTGGTTTTTAATGAATTATGCTTGTAAAATTTTATTATTCTCAATATAGCTCTAATGATTTGGATAAAAATAGTTCTTATCGGTGGAATATTTTACATATCAAAAATAATGTATCCTTACTTATCTAAAACAAGTTATTTAAGGTTAGTTTATTTATAATATATAAAAGAAAATTTACATTTTCTGGAAATTGACCTTCAAGATTGGATTAAAAATGAGAATTTATGAATAGTTTTTCTTGATAAATAAGAATACATAAAGGCTATCATAATTTTAGGATAGTTTACGAACAATCTATTTTTGAAAATTTAAATTTTGCTAAAAATAGATAAACCATTTAATTTAAAATTTATTTATAAGGATCTATTACTATAATTAACAAGATGAAGTCTTTGTTTTATGGGGGAAACATTCTTGAGGGTAATTAACTCATTAATCTTTTTGCCCTTGAGTTAGTTACCGTTAATTTTATGGATGGATAGATAATTCAAATACTTTCCATATGATGAACTTTATGAAAACCCTAGACAACAAGCTTCAGCCTGATTGGTAAAATATTGTAGGCTCTATTACCAGCAATATATAGACAGGTAACATTGTGAAAACCCTCGATAACAAGCTTCAGCCCGGTTGGTAAAATAGTCTAGGCTCTATTACCAGCAATATATAGACAGGTAACATTGTGAAAACCCTCGATAACAAGCTTCAGCCCGGTTGGTAAAATAGTCTAGGCTCTATTACCAGCAATATATAGACAGGTAACATTGTGAAAACCCTCGATAACAAGCTTCAGCCCGGTTGGTAAAATAGTCTAGGCTCTATTACCAGCAATATATAGACAGGTAACATTGTGAAAACCCTCGATAACAAGCTTCAGCCCGGTTGGTAAAATAGTCTAGGCTCTATTACCAGCAATATATAGACAGGTAACATTGTGAAAACCCTCGATAACAAGCTTCAGCCCGGTTGGTAAAATAGTCTAGGCTCTATTACCAGCAATATATAGACAGGTAACATTGTGAAAACCCTCGATAACAAGCTTCAGCCCGGTTGGTAAAATAGTCTAGGCTCTATTACCAGCAATATATAGACAGGTAACATTGTGAAAACCCTCGATAACAAGCTTCAGCCCGGTTGGTAAAATAGTCTAGGCTCTATTACCAGCAATATATAGACAGGTAACATTGTAAAAACCACTTTTATCAGGTTTAGGAATCATGAAAATGTCAACACCCATCAAAAGCCAGAATTGGAATTTTTTATGTCACAATATTTTCTCTTTCCAATGAATCACGAGAAAGAAAAAACAAAGAGTGGTTTGGAACATATGCTAACTACAATAAATTAAATAAAAGTAGAAAAATAAAAATATATCTCTGCAGTTTTATTCCAGAGCATATGTCATATATTTTATAAACCAAGACATAGTTGTACTAATGAGGACACAGTACCAGATAAACTTAGTATATAACATTAAATCTCTCTGACGTTATAGTTAGTTATATTTTTTTTTACTTTGAGACCTATCGCTGTCTCTCTTTCCCTCTGTATGCGCTTTACTAAAACCAAATCTTTTTTGTGGTTAAGCTTTGTGAAACAGATTTTTTTATTTACTAAAACATAAGGACCTAATTTATCTCTTTGTGATCAT
>CABFWB010002829.1:13665-26295 GCA_902151455.1 Timema bartmani
TAAGCTATAGGAAAAAGTATTATTATTATTATTATTATTTTTTTTATTATTATTATTATTATTATTATTATTAAATGTTTGAGTTTTATACAAAACAACAAGGAACTGAACTTACCGTGAAAGATACCAAGCTTAGCTTGCTTGTAAGTTTTCCCAATAAATAGAGTGCACATTAAGTTAAATTACCTTCTTTGGATCACTTTAATAGTTTATTACACTCTTCGGTAGAAGCATGGTCTATGGTCTAAGGCGTCACTCTTGCAATAGACTAGACTGCAGATGACAGAGATATTGGGGTGAAAATCCCGATCGGGTGTACTGAGGGTGGTTTTTACTAAACTTATTTTAACTCTCACTCCACGCAAATGCGTGTGCACCTCCTCTAAATATATCCTTCCTCATCCCTAACACATATTCGTAATTAATACGTGTACGTTAAACTCGGACGGGTATTAAGACGTGGCGATAAAAAAATAATAGTGTATTGTTTATAGTAATATTTGACATAGGTCACGTGGTCTAACGCATTCACGAAAAATTGGGTTGCCATTGACAGGTAATTGGGGCTTTAATCACGTTTGGGGGTATTGAGGGCGCTTTCTTACATTCTTTCCCACTTCTCCTCCACGAAAATGAAATTACGATTCCTCTCAAAACATGTCTTCATTTATATTTAATTGGTGTTAATATGCAAATGCCTGGATGGGTAGTAGGATGCTATGCGCATATACAAGATTCATTTTAGTATATTTGCCTTACCTTACTCTTCATATATGGCTCTATATATGGCTCTATATATGGCTCGTTTTCACAACACTCTCCATATTTTGTAATTTTATTTTATATTTTTTATTAAATATTCCACAATTTCTGTTACATTATTTGTGAAGTGCAGGAGCCAGTGAACTGAACTGACGAGCTTATTCCAACATTGGAGGAGTCTCTCGAGTCCTAGTGTGGTTTTTCCTCGAAAATGTTTCGTAATACCCTATCTGCTTGATGTTGTTACGTGAATTACTTATTAACTACCCCTCTCAAATTCACCCGATTAAATTATTTTATTAAACTTATGATTTAAGTGATAATAATATATACCTACTATTATTTTTTCTTTACCAACATTTTAGTACAAGGGTGTATTTTTTTTAGCGCCACGTCTTACTACCCGTTTGGGCTAGGTACTAATTAAGATAGTATGTCAGTGATAAGGAAGGATGAGTCCTCATCTGCATTTAGGGAGAGTGGAAAACCATTTAGGGAAAACCACCCTTATTACACCCGACTGTAATTCAGGCAGCAATCTCTCTATCATCGGCAGTCAAGTCTATTGCGAGATTAACGCCTTAGATCGTATGGTCATAGAGGTGAGTAGGGGCTATAAAGTTACTTAACCTTAAGGATAGGGATGAGGGAGGAAATTTAAATAAATGTACACCCATTAGTTTGGAGATAGAATGCTAAATACACTGCGATTAGTGATATTTTGGAAACTACCTCCAATGTTCCTCGGTCGAGATACGAGCCCCAACCTTCCCATCCCCAGCAATCCCCAAAATCCCCAATAACCACGGGCTTGATCACTTTGATCATGTGACTACAGGTGTGGTACATTATACATTTCACTAAAAAAAAAAGAATAACTCCATGGTGTCAGCCCGCAATCAAGCCATACCAACCAAGTGGCTGCCATCTGTTGGCGAAGATAGTGCTTTCCTCAATAGCTGGAGGGTATCATGTAATCAACAAAATGAGTTTCACAGGCACTTATCTCAATTTTCTAGACCATAGCCGCTAATCCTTCAACAAGTAGCTCTTCATCTGTGATTCACTATTTTATATTTCTATAAATAACATATAAATAGTAAAATTATGAAGGTATAATTGTCCGAGTGCAGCGAGATCCCGTTTGAACTTTACCATTTGGCATTTTATTTGTCTATCTGTCCGGATGTTTTTCCCGCAATAACTGTCAAATGTGGTGACAAATTTTAACAAAGTTTAGCAGTGATATTCTCTGAGATTAATACGAATCAAGACGCGCTTCGGTGACCGCGTGGTCTAACGTGTTACTCTCACAGTAGACTAGACTACCGATGACGTGAAGATTGAGGTTCTAATCTAAGTCGGGTGTACTGAGTATGTTTTTTACAAATTGGTTTTCCATTCTCCATCCACGCAAATGCCATAAACTTCCTATAAGTATAACCTCACTAATCACTAAAAGCATTAGCAGAATTTATACATAAGCGTATAACCCGAACGGTTAATAATACGTGGTGCTAAAAAAAAGAGCTGTCTATGCACAGTACATGGTTTCACGATCTAGTTAGATGTTTCACTAGAGCAGTCTCTCAAAAAAAAAATTATTAATTCATCTCAACCCAACATACCTAAATTATGTCAAGTTGTTGACCACCTCTCCTCTATTTGTGATTAAAATAGTCATACAATACTGTAAAATACTTTACTTAATTCTCATCGTATCTACTTGCCTTCAATCACAATTATTATAATAAATTTATGTTTTCTCAGTAAACATTTTTAAATCTATTACTATTTTACCAAGCATACTTAAATGTACTGTTTATTATTGTAATAATAATTAATATTCATCAATTTTCATTTTTATGTCAAAGTAACTTTCTTATTATTTATTTGATATTATTATTACTTTAATTTTTATACTTATTTTAATTACTTTTATATTTTTATCTCACATTTATTGATAAAATGTATTCATCGATATTATCACACATATTTAAAAATTATCTAATCTCTCACATTGTACCGGTACTGCTGTTTATTATGTGCTTTTTATTTTAATATTTTGTTTTTTTGATTTTGTTTTACTTTTATTTCATGATAAAATATTTGTAATGTCTTTTAAATATTTTAAAATTTAAACCCATATACAATTTAATTATTATAAATCCAAGTGAATCTTTGAATCATGTAATTAATTATCAAATAATAATAGTAAAAAATAAAAGTAAGTTGAATTTAAAATTATTGTAAGTTACAAATTGAGTACCTAGAGAGTATATTTAATTTTAATTATGACATATTATCATTTTTATCCTAGTACTACGTCTTACTACCTGTCCAGGTTCTATGCTTATGTACTAATTATGCTAATGAGTTAGGGATGAGTAAGGTTGAGTTTATAGGACGTGTACCAGCATTTGCATAGAGGGAGAATGGAAAACCATTTTGGAACAAAACACCCTTAGTACACCTGACCGGGATTTGAACCCTGATCCCCCTGTCATCAGCAGACTTATATAACATGGGATGGACACCTTAGACTATGTGGCCACTAGAGCAGGTTTTTCCTTATTTAAAAAAAAAGGAATTGTTAAACTTGTCCAAAGTGTTTTAATTTAATTTAAATTACTGACCGGGATTTGAACCCCGATCCCCCTGTCATCAGCAGACTTGTATAACATGGGACACCTTAGACTATGTGGCCACTAGAGCAGGTTTTTCCTTATTTAAAAAAAAGGAATTGTTAAACTTGTCCAAAGTGTTTTAATTTAATTTAAATTTATCAACTATTAAAATAATTTTGTTATAAATATATTTTGTACTCATTCATAGGCGTATATCGGTACTTAAATATCACCAAATTCAAGTTAAAGCTATATAAATCATACCCCAAATAAAAAAACAAGCACATTGAATCAATAAATAGATAATTAAAAGTAATTATAGTTATATTTTTAATATTTGAACATATCTATACTAAATTTTCACAGGAATGCTAAAACATTATCTAATTTGTAAGAAAATTCAAAAATATTGGTATGGCACAGTTTATATCAATAAGACACAAAACGAGTTTTAATAGTAATTAATTATAATTGGTTTTTCTGAAATTAATATAAAATTTATTTGGTTATTTAAATTTAGTTCCTCATTTTCGACTATAACAATACTGATATAACTCAAACTAACAATAGAAATTATCAAATATTAATATGTAGTTTATTCACTCATTTACCTTCCAATAGCCGAAACATGTCGTCAATAAACTTCAACCCAACGAAAGAATATTAAGGAGAGGAATTAACCAACCTAGCTAAGGAACGGCCTATATGAGCACTTATTAACCTAATTTAATTTTATCAAAATTTATATATCTATCTTATATTTTAATACATTCTGATGTTGTTAATTGTATTTTTAGGACTACTGTTTTTTGATTAGCAACTTACTGATCATAAATAGGCTTAAATTTAACTTATCAATTTACTTTCTTATTTTATACTCAAATCTGTAATTTCACATAGCTTATGTCAATAATTTTAACATATTATATTTTAACCAAGTGTTTCATCTAATCATTATATTTCAATTTCTAATCTAATAATAAGGCCTATTTTGTATTAATAGGATTACTGTAATTGTCTCTTTCTCAATTATTGTATGTGGTGATCCTAACTATACTTTTAATATTTAACTTCAAATTTCTATTAAATTTCTATAATAATTTTTAACTTATAAACTGTTTCACATTAACCTATTTTCAACTTATCTAATATTCTCACAAGCTCGTTCCTTACACAATATCCTCTATCAATTTCTCCTTACTAAAGATAATATGAATATAAATACAAATATTTCAAGATTATCAACCTTTTATTTACCAATCACAGCTGCACATTGTCCCGTGGAGATATAATAACAGCCGCTCCCTTGTCCATTATTTGATAAAGCTCAATCAATTTTAATCATACCCATCCCTTTCTCATTCACACGCTCAATGTAGAGAAAATATCAATACTCATATTTTAATGAAACTGAGATCTCAATTGGGCTATTATTATTAGAGTCAAAACAAACAAGATCGTTATGCAAGACAAAAACCAAATAATATAGGTTTAACATAAATATCTCTTACGGTAGGCGTTTTTAAATCTAAAATCCTTCAATCTATTTTCTAAAATCCTAAGAAAAGATGACATTAATTTCCAATGTGAGGGAATGGACATAACACGACCGTTTTCATAGAAAAGTTCTTATTGGACGGCTAGAAAGGTTACTAGATATAATTTCACTCATTCATACGTTAGGTAATGTGCTCTGATACTATAAATAGATACTATAAATTAAATTAGTCTATAAATTTGGTCCTTAAAATCAAATATGTTTGGACCTGCCTCGGTAGACGCATGGCCTAAGGCAGGGGTGGCCAAACAGTGGCTGACAAGATATTTTGTATGCTTCGCCAGGGGTCTCTAATCTATTTCTGTGTAAACTTTGACGTGTTTCAAGTTTGGGCCCAACCAACTATCACAACAACTTGAAGGGATGTATATATATCTTTTTTTTTAGCACCGCGTCTTACTACCAGTCCGGGTTATACTCTTATGTACTAATTACTCTAATGATTTTAGAGATTAAGAAAGTTATATTTATAGGAAGTGTGCCAGCATTTGCGTCAAGATAGATTAGAAAGCATTTTTGGAAAAATACTCACAGTACACCCAAATGATATTCGAACCTTGATCTCCCCGTCATTGGCAGTATAGTCCACTGCAAGATAGCGCGTTAGACCACGTGGTCACCGAAGCGGGTTGAAGGGATTTCAAAGGTAATGAAAAACTGCACATAAAAATGTAATATAGATGGATGTAAACTTGAGAGAGCTAAAATCGAGAATCTATATACGGGTGGTCTCTCAAGCGAGGCTTGGGAAGAGAAATGGCTGTGTTTCTTTGATTGAACAGTATTTAAGCAAAAGTTATTTTCATATCACTGTATAATTCACAAAGAGGCTTTGTGTGCTGGAAACATGAACTTCCCTCATGTTATTGATCCTGTTTTGCGTTGCGTCAATATGATTCGATTACGGGCACTCAACCAAAAAGGGTTTAAGAAACTTTTTGAAAAGGAAATAAATGAGTATGGTGAACTTTTACCTAACAACTCAGTTGGATAGATTTCAAAGGGAGAAATGCTTTCATGTTTCTTCAAACTAAAAGATCAATTAGATACTTTCATTTTTGAAGCTAAAAATTACTGTCCGCTTACTTAAATATCCAGATTGGTTTGGTGATTTAGCTTTTTAGTAGATAAATGTTAAGTGAAAAGCAGGATTAAAAATCACATCAGTATTGCATGGATATGTGAAGTTCACTTTAAATTTATTTTAATTTCTAATGAAGAAATAAATTTTATAATAACAACTCTTATTTTTATTTTATTCTGTTATGGTATGAATTACTACTTAATTTTAGTAAAACGACTGGTTAAAATGTGCATGGGTTTTATTATTTTAGAAAATCCTATCAATTAATATTATATTTTGGTTTATAACAATTGTTAGTTAATAAAAAGAACTGAATTTTATTTTTCTAGCCCGATACCAAATATGTTACCTGGAAATGTATTTGGTGAACGGGGAGGAAGTTGGGGCAAAAAGCCATCAAATGGCCCATCAAATGATTTCTAATAATTTATTAGCCCTAACCTTGAAAAGATTTGCCACCCATGGTCTAAGGCGTCATTATTGCAATATAATAGATGACTTGGAGGATAGAGTGTGATGCCCGTAGGGTTTAAAAAGGGTGGTTTTTCTAAATCGTTTTCCACTCCCCCTCCACGCAAATGTTGGCACAATTCCTCTAAATTCAACTTTATTAATTCATACCTCTGTAGAGTAGTTTGTACTTAGGTGTATAGCCCAAACGTGTGCTAAGACATGATGAAAAAATAAAAATCCCTCAATATCCCTGACCAGGATACGAACATTAATGTCTTCCCCACCAACAATCTAGAACCAATTAGACAAACGCTCAGTGTCACGATTGGTACAGGCCTGACAAAAAAGATTAATTAAACAATTATAATAGGTGATTAAAATATAAAAGCCACTGCCCCTCTCAAATTTAGTGGGTAACCTCCAAATGTGATAACCCACCTTGTAGAAATAATCCATGTCTCAATATATCAAGGGTCTCTTTTATTTCCTCTCAGCCCCTTCATATTATGTAATGGGGACCAATAATTATAAAATGATGACAAAGAAATTCAAATACGGATCTCAGCTAGGTAACCTCGGGGTGTTTTGGGTGTTTTCCTGTATGGGATTAGCCACTTGAGCTTTATATATCTTCTTCTCAGGCTGTTGCAGGTGATGTTACTTAAAAACTACCTTCCTTATCCAAACTCCTTAGATAAGGACTAAGGTTGGCACAATTCGCAAATTTTGAAATTCTTTGACGATTATAGGTTCCCCATTTAAAAATATATTTTACATCTTTTTTTAGGTTACTTCTTGTTTTCCTATTTAGTTATTAAATCATGACACCAAAAAAGTAGCACCACATCTTACTATCCGTTCGTATAATTCGCATATATACTAATTACGCTAATGATTTCAAGGCTGAGAAAGGTTACGTTTAGATAAAGTGTAGCTGCATTTGTATGGTGGAGAAAGGGAAAATATTTCGTTAAAACTAGCCTCAATACACTTGAGCGAAATTAGAAGCATGATATCCCCATCATCGGCACTCTAACCTACTGTGAGAGTGGTGCCTTAGACCATGCGGCCAACGAAGGGGGTAACTTTTAAAATATTATCTCTTATTTATATTTGGCCCGCCTTATTGACAAACCTTTTTTCACCCTTCCTTATGTTTATTACACTATTAATGTCAAAATCTCACTGGAAGATCTTGTTCGGACATGTCATTACTTCACTGGGAGATCTTGTTCGGGCATGTCATTACCTCACTGGAAAATCTTGTTCGGACATGTCATTAACTCACTGGAAGATCTTGTTCGGACGTGTCATTAACTCACTGGAAGATCTAATATTGTTCTGACATGTCATTACCTCATTGGAAGATATTGTTCGGACGTGTCATTAACTCACTGGAAGATCTTGTTCGGACTTTGTCATTAACTCACTGGAAGATCTTGTTCGGACGTGTCATTACCTCACTGGAAGATCTTGTTTGGACGTGTCATTAACTCACTGGAAGATATTGTTCGGACATGTCATTAACTCACTGGAAGATCTTGTTCGGACATGTCATTACCTCAATGGAAGATCTTGTTCGGACGTGTCATTAACTCACTAGAATATCTTGTTCGGACATGTCATTAACTCACTGGAAGAACTTGTTCGGACGTGTCATTAACTCACTGGAATATCTTGTTCGGATATGTCACTAACTCACTGGAAGATCTTGTTCGGACGTGTCACTACCTCATTGGAAGATCTTGTTCGGACGTATCATTAACTCACTAGATGATCTTGTTCGGACATGTCATTAACTCACTGGAAGATCTTGTTCGGATATGTCACTACCTCACTGGAAGATCTTGTTCGGACGTGTCATTAACTCACTGGATGATCTTGTTAGGACGTGTCATTACCTCATTAGATGATCTCTTTCGGACATGTCATAACCTCACTGGAATATCTTGTTCGGACGTGTCATTAACTCACTGGAAGATCTTGTTCGGACATGTCATTACCTCACTGGAAGATCTTGTTTGTACGTGTCATTACCTCATTGGAAGATCTTGTTTGGACATATCATTAACTCACTGGAAGATCTTGTTTGGACGTGTCATTAACTCACTGGAAGATCTTGTTCGGACGTGTCATTACCTCACTGGAAGATCTTGTTTGGACGTGTCATTACCTCATTGGAAGAATCTATTTCGGACATGTCATAACCTCATTGGAAGATCTTGTTCGGACGCATCATTACCTCACTGGAAAATCTTTTTGGACATGTCATTACATCACTGGAAGATCTTGTTTGGACGTGTCATTACCTCATTGGAAGATCTTGTTCGGACATTTCATTACCACAAAAATTACATCCGGGTATCTTGTGGCTAACTTTAAATCCCACCCGTATTATTAAGGGTTTATCATGAATTTTTTTATATATATATATATATACATATATATATATTCAAATTAGGTAAGGTTGTCAAACTCAATTCCTTGATACCTCAATACCCTCGATTATTACTAATATCAAAAGAATCGAGAATCGATCCTAATATTACGATTCTTGCTATTTATATTCTTAATTCTCATTAAAACTGGCAACTAAGCAATACAGCAACATTCAAAACAGGTGATAGTCAATTATTTCTCATATTAATTTAGTTGCCGTTTCACTTAAATTCCAGCAAATTGTAAATATACCGTCTTGGCCTGAATATAGTACAATCACGAATATAATACGATCCTAACATTTTGAGCTGCTCAACATGAAAAATAAATATTCTAGAATATAATACGACCTGACATTACGACAGTTACAAGAGGTAGACACTTAACAACTTTGACTTATATTTTTAAAACTAAAAGTTAAGTGAGATTTTCAGATTACTTGAATAGATTCTAAACAAACAATCGATATATCACACCATGTACATCGAAAGCTACGATATTTAGATTAAATTAAGATGGCCGCTCTCCTGTAATTATATTCTTTGTCGTTTTTTAATTTTTAATGTTTTTTTAGCTCTTTGAATAAGACAAGTTTAGTAAAAATAGAACAAAAATCAACGTGGTTGATAAAAACGGAGCAAAAAACGTTATATTTATTTTAATTCAATACATTTATAGTCTATTCTAATATATTCGATACAATGTTCCAAAAACTTCTTCACTAATTTCTGGAGAGCTAACGTATGTTGGATCAATTATAGTGGACGTCTTTAAATTTTAGTAAACTGTGAAATGTGTTCTTCTCTGCGTTATAAAATCCACAATTTGTTGTATCAATTTCGAGTTTATTTGAATTTTTTGTTTCCTTTTCAGTTTTGAAGACTTTTAACAAAGGTAATCTCTTTTATTTGACATATTTACAGTTTAATGTTATAAACACCTAATAATTTTTCATATGAGGTTGGACACTTGGAAAAATAATGAAAAAATATGTTCAAGAATTGGAATCTAGAATCAAAAAATCGAGCTTGAACTAAAGAATAGGATTCGAGAATCGGGATCGAGAAAAAGACGTATCGTGACATATCTAATAAAATGTATGTAGCTGTTAAGATGTCTTCACGTACCCCCGTGTGTACAGTTACCTAAGGCTGAGTACCACGAGGCTAAGGCTTTACCTGAATAGTTCTAGATTTTCACGAGATATATAGAGTACGACGCTCTATTATATCAGGTACGATTTGGGTACCAAGTAGTTACCTATCTTACCAATATGTTGGATGATGCAAAACAAATAACACATTAATTTTTAGAAGGGTTTATTGAATCACATCTTAACTTATTTTACTATTAGAGTGAATACAAACGATCATGAGAGGAGGGGTTACTATCGCACCTTCGTATCTGTTAACTGTTAAAAGCAGAGGTGGAATGCTCCTCTATGGCCTACCTTGATTATTGAAAACTAAGTTAGAGGGGTTATTGTTCCTCCATGCCTTGATTATTGAAAACTAAGTCAGAGTGGTTATTGCTCCTCCATGCCTTGATTATTTAAAACTAAGTCAGAGTGGTTATTGCTCCTCCATGCCTTGGTTATTGAAAACTAAGTTAGAGGGGTTATTGATAAGTTAGAGGGGTTATTGTTCCTCCATGCCTTGAATATTGAAAACTAAGTTAGAGGGGTTATTGTTCCTCCATGCCTTGATTATTGAAAACTAAGTCAGAATGGTTATTGTTCCTCCATGCCTTGATTATTGAAAACTAAATTAGAGGGGTTATTGTTCCTCCATGCCTTGATTATTGAAAACTAAGTCAGAGTGGTTATTGTTCCTACATGCCTTGATTATTGAAAACTAAGTCAGAGTGGTTATTGTTCCTCCATGCCTTGATTATTTAAAACTAAGTCAGAGTGGTTATTGCTCCTCCATGCCTTGGTTATTGAAAACTAAGTTAGAGGGGTTATTGCTCCTCCATGCCTTGGTTATTGAAAACTAAGTTAGAGGGGTTATTGTTCCTCCATTCCTTGATTATTGAAAACTAAGTCAGAGTGGTTATTGTTCCTCCATGCCTTGATTATTTAAAACTAAGTCAGAGTGGTTATTGCTCCTCAATACCTTGTAAAGGTGTAAATTACAGTGCTTATCATTTTAGTAGCGGGGTGATTGTCCATCACACTGCTCTCAGTAAGAGTTCGGCCCATCATAATCTCTCCTCGCTACCTCTAAAAAAATTACACCAATACTACCTTAAATTTTTCTTGCTTTCTCTTAAAACCAGTGGTCCGTAAAAATATTAAATGTTCCTATGTTCTCCCTAACCGTTCACTTTCACACAAAATTATCTTACTTTTAAGTATGTCCCTGTTTTATAGATGCTTGTCAGCCCTTAGACTTAATGGGTAACTATGCCCATGTTAAGCGTACTTCAAAGACACACCCATATTCCTCTTCTACCACACACAAAGTTTGCAAAATTTGAGAATCTAAAATAGTATTCACTTGGTCTGAGGCTCTTAATAGACAGTTCTGCTGGTTACGAGGTCAAGCTTCGAATATCTACTGGATATACTGCATTTAAATAACTTCATATCCACTTCATTGTCAAGCCATTAAAATAAACCTTTTGATATTATTTTCCTCCATCCCTCTCCTTACCTGTTTAGGTTATCCACATATTATTCTTATTGGGATGTAGAAGGTATACTTTTAGAGTAGATATACCCGCATTCACGTGGAGTTAACGTAGACAGACTTTAAAAAAATGCTCATTGTACACACAACTGGTATTAGAAACCAGAGACAGGCGCCTTAAGTCATGCGACCATCCATATATGTAGAACTTGAGTTACAACTCTTAGATTATAATGGAAGAAATCAACACTACACAATAGTTAGGTAAGTATGAAAAACGAAGACTGGGGGCTCAATGATGATAATTATGGAAACCAGATGTAAATGAACGGTATTCTAATAAATTAAAAAAATGATACCTGGCCACTGGAATAAAACCTGTGGCTTTTGGCTTAGCATGGCAATGTTCTACCACTGAGCTATCCAGGGATCGCCCCCCTATTCAGGTTCATTCTCCACACGTATTATTTAAGGCAGCGCATGTGATGGAGGTGTGGATATCAGCGGCCATTAAGAGCTATCATTGATATAACAGCTACTTGCGAGTTTAAAAAATAAATTATGATTTTATTAAGAGAGATTTGAGTGAAATCATTTAAATTTCAATGGGTAGCATGAATTTGACGTTTTAAAAGTGTAAAACACTTCAAAATAAAGGGAGATAAAAATAAATATATAATTTTCAATTAAGTGCTAAGAGTAAGAAGGAAGACCTTCTAGAATTTCAGAGATAAAAGGTTTGGTGGAGGCCTCTCCTACTGTATTGTGTTGCCAAAGATAATAAGAAGATATTACCCGCATTTTTTACTAGATATTGGAAGTCAATATTATGAAATGTAAACACATAAATCTGGAGAAAAGTCGATTGTCGATATTAAAATGTGCAAAAAACCTATTTAAAAAAAATAAAAATCATTTTTGCTTCAAGTCGTAAACATAAAAAACCTATTACTAACTCTCAAAGTGGTTTTGTTTGGAATTTCATAATTATTATGAAAACAATTTTCACATCTAATTATCTGGTGGTTATTTTAAAACTTATATATTAGGTCAAAAAGTAAAAAAAAAAAAAAAAAA
>CABFWB010002829.1:28201-95490 GCA_902151455.1 Timema bartmani
TATATATATATATCTGAACTGGAAGGCATTAGACTCGCATCAGACTGGATTGCTAATAAAAGGGGTATTAACTTTCTAATCTCCACCAAGTACAATTATTTCTTAGCTTTTACTATCTTCTCTCCTCATTAATATGGGTTCACTTGTTCTAAACCTGCCTCCTCTTTTCTACTTTTGGATTAAGCCATAAATAACAGTGGTAAAAATTATGATGCTTCGCGATGTTGACGAAATATGACATAGTACTGTATATTATATAATTAATTTTATAACAGCTAATAATTCAGTAATTTGACACCCACTAGGGATCAAGTGGCATTTATAAAGATATTATGGGTACACTTATATGATAAAAGTCCCCTGAAAATCATATAGCCTGCTTTTTTTCATCTCTACACCCTTCTCTTTATTTAGATACACTTATCAAATAATTTAAATATTAAAGTATTGTTGTTCGACATCAACAAAATCTTATCTTCTAGTTCAGCTTTGACTTAGTTTCACATTAATTAAAAAGGGACTTTTACACACTCCTATTAAAACATTTATGAATAATGTGATATATATTTTTATAAATATATATAACTTATATTTTTAAATTTCATGTTAGGAGATTGACTTATATTTTAGATGTATGAAACAAGCAATACAATATGAAACTCGAACAATTTTTTATCATATTTTGTAAATTAACTTTTGTATTCCTACATAATTAATGGCCATGTATTATTTCTGTTACAATTTAAAAAAAGTGACATTGTTTAAACTAGTTTCCCTTTCTCAGTGAGATATTTATGATCTAGGTTCTGGGCATTTGGTATGATCTGGAATGAATTTATTTTGTAAGTCCTGTGACAATATAAAAAGATGTGCTATTTAGCCTACTCTAAATAACTTTACATAAACTATTGGAGATCAATTCTTTTTCAAAAAAATGGTATTATTATGTATGGTATGGTAATATTATAGTTGATAGAGATATGAGAGGGGAAATTTATGAAACTAGATTGAATATGAAGATTGTGTATTATTGAAATAATAATTTTATTTATTTGGTTCATTTTGAAAGAGTGTAGCCGACGTCAAGAGAAAGTACCAATATGAGAGTGCAAAAATGGGTATAAGTTATATTCAAACCATTCTAATAATTGTAGAACTAATTAATGGATACAAACTAGTAGACTTTTTTTAATCAATGACAAAACTAATTAATAAGACTACATGCTGTATGAAAGTTAACAGTGTTTTTAGTAAATGTGAAACTAACTGTAGGGCTATCTGATGGATAAAATCCAATTGAGATTTTTATTTGATGGTAAAATTCACTTTAGAATTTATCCATCAAATAGCTATAACATAGATTTTTTGTACGATGGTAAAAATAGCTTTAGAGCTAACTGAAGGATAAAATTGAATATATATTTTTTTATTTGTTGATAAAATAGCTTAGGAGCTATTTGATGGATAACAATATACTTCAAAGAATTATGGGGGTTGCTTTATAATGGAACCTCACATTCTTTAGCAGTTTTGGTTAATTATTATAACTATAATTTATATTTAATAATTTAAAGTTGGATTGCTATGACGATAGTCAGAAAGGTAACCAAGAACTTTAGTAAGTATTACGTGAAAATTTTGCAGCTTAATTTGTATTGACTCTACCACTTTATTAAAAAACTATTTTTCTAAACTCATTCTCACTGATTGACTATTTACCTGGTTTTGAACTTGAAATATTTAAAATTATGACAAAGTCTGCTAGAATTGGTATTAACCATTTAAATACAGCCTGTTGATGGTAAACATATCTTGTAGAATTATCTGATAGATAATAGTGAACTTAGCTATTTAAATAAATGGAATGAATGGTCCCAATCTACACTCCATTTCACCGAGATTAATTATGCATACCCTTCAAGCTTAAGATTAAATGATGATCGTGCGACAAGCTAGACTTTACACAAATTCTATTGAGGATAAGGCTCCAAGTTTCTCCCACTTTCCTTACGGTATCTTGTTCGATTCATGCCCTGAGGTATGTGACCACTCGGGTATTGATTCAACACTGGGTATACTGCCCTCTTCACCCAACCTCCACCCAGAAGGAGCCGAAAACCCACGCCACAGATGTGATAAACACTGCAACTACCTCTCCCTTGCCCTATTCCTACCCTTGGAATAAAAAAAAACCCAGCCCTTCTGACAAGCAAGCTCCCCCTCCCAAAACCCACCTTCTCACCCTCTTTATCTCATTTTAGTTCGGTTAGAGTTTTAAACAATAAGGGTTGGCGCCAAGAGAGGACTTGAATTATAAGAACTTTTGGTCAGAGCAACCCCTTTTTGCCATGGGAGATACGGATCGAACGGGCCTAAGTGAAAATTCATTATTTATTTTTCAATTGAACTTTTATACCAAGTTGGAGAACCTGTATTCCAGGTGGGGTTTTTCATTTTAAAATAATAAATTTCATGTTTTGAACTAAGATAGGACAAACGTGGATAGCTCAGTTGTAAATGAATTCATGTTAAAAAAGAATGATCCTGGTTTAATTCGCTCAGTAAAGAGGATGTTTCAACATCTTAAAAATCACGTGATATATTTTACACTGTATAATTTGGTCACATGAATAGTGTTCCTCAGTATAATTTAGTTAGACCAAGGTTCAACTCTGACCAACTGGATTGAGGACCGCTTGCCATCCTTTATACAGAAAATTTACAATTAATATACTTTTACTATCCTTTCGCGAGCCTATCCCTTTTATAACTTTTAACCAACAACTTGAGGCAAAATGTATTATACAATAATATTTAAATATAACTGCATCCATATCGATGGGAATGTGGTAAAAGGCGTCAGGCTTGCAAGCTACTGGATTGCTGGTCAAATGGTGGCCAATATTTGTATCTCTGATCAGTATATAGGAAGTAGTTTTTCAACTAAGAAATGTCACTGTGGGTTTTTAACCTCGTTGCTAGTTAATTTGGGTGCACTTTCTCTAATTATACCCAAGTGTCTGCCACTTGAAATAGATCGTTCAAATCTTAGTGTTTTTTTCAGCAATGCGTCTTACTACCTTTTCAGGCTATACGCAAATATACTTTACTAACTACGATAATGAGCTAGGGATGAGTAGGTTGGAAATTTAGAGGTAGCATTTCCGCGTTTTCGTAGAGAGAGAGTGGAAAATCATTTAAGGAAAACCACTTTCAGTACACCCAAAAGGAATTTGAGCCCCAACCACCCTATCATTGGCAGTATAGTCTCATGACCTAGACCATGTGGCCACCTATGGTAGTAATCTTAAATGTTTACTGAACTGATTAAAAATAAGACTGAACACAATACAAATATTAGTCCCCATGATGAATACTTTAATATAAATAAAAAGAAATAATTTTTTCTTTAAATTTTGGATTAATAAAACGTAATGGTGACAAAAGAAGTGTGATTTTTAAAATTGAGATTTTTGCTTAAACGGAAGGTTTATATTTTATATAAACCATAATCTTTAAAGAAATTAATTTTATTCTTATATTTTCCAGTTGTAAACATTTTCTTCCCTTGGTTTTTTGACTACACAAATCATGTGATTCACATTTCAAGAATGATAGCACAATTTTACATCTGATGGGCCCTACATATTAAGTGACAATTTCCCGATAATTTGATGCTATCTTTACTACTACAAACAAAAAGATAACTTGAAAACTATTTGAGTGCTCAATTCATCAAAAAACAATTTTTAAACAATGAAAATTTATCAACAATAAGCGTAGGACTAAGTCAATAAGTAATCGATGATGTAATTAGTGACGCAACACATCTGCAATAAACAAAAGGAACAACATTATTTTAAACAAACCAAGGACGCATTTCAGAATACTTTAGCTATGAATAAATCTTAAAGATGATGGATGGCAAGAATAGAAACCTAGAATACTAATTTTTTTAAATGTATTTTCGTAAAGTAAGTTGTATTTTTATCCTCCAAAATCCTACGAAGGAATTTAATTTAACAGAAAAGCTGTCACGTTCTACTTTCTCTAGAAATATTCTTTCACAAAGTAACAAACTAAATACATGGCAAAAAAATAAATATAAATTCATGTCACTCTTGTTTTGTAGTTATTTCTGTCCTGAAACATTCTCCCACACATTGAATTATTCATGACTAAACAAAAAAAAAATTTTTATTTTATAATAAATGTATTTTTCAAAATCACGATATATGTACTCATATCCAATGTTAATGAAGGGCCGCAATATTTATCTTACAACTGTTCAACTTGACGGTTGTAGAGTACAAAGCTTAGCGTATGAACCCTTACTGTTAAATCTAGTAACTTTCTAATTGTCAGATGACGTTACTCGTAGGCGATCCAACAATGATTCGAACCTTAAACGTTTGAGAAGCTATTTAAAAAAATATCAAATATCATCCTACAGTACAAAATACCAAAAGGAGGTAACTAGCAAAAAGTTTGTTTTCAAATCAGCCACCCGTTTTTGTAGTCGGATGGTCTAAATAGTCACTCTTTTAAATTTAATGAACGGCCGATGACGAGTAATTCGAGACTCGTATACCGGTTGGGGGTGTATTGAGGTTGGTTGTTCCTAAATGGTTTTATATTTTCCTCCCACGCAAATGCAGGTGCACTTCCTCAACAATTCAACCTTCCTCATACCTAACTGAGTTTTATAGTTAGTATAGATGCGTATAACCCAACCGGTTAGTAAGACATGGTGATAAAATTACCCGTAATAATAGTGTCTGTCAAGAAGGATTAGCCAGGAGTTTTAAATATTAATATACTAATTTTCTATTTGAAATTGAATCTAGTAATATGATATATTTTTTAAAAAAATGTAGTTATTTGTGTATTGTAAAGACCACTTTACAAAAGTATAAATACAATTAACAGAAATTATACCCAAAAAGTTACTAGTAGTTTGTGATCTAGGCATATTTAAACCATACCTAGCAACCAAGTATTTCTGATTCTATTATGGTATAGCCTTTCCAAAGCTTGCCTGAAACTCCCGTAGTGAAAGATGAATTGGTCATGCACAGCTCCAGGCATGGTTGGATCAAAGTGCAACATTTGTAGGTTGTAACTACAAACCTGATAAAAATAATGATCATAAGTATCATTATTTCCTTGATGAAGTACATTATAATCTGATCAGCCAATGAAATCTTAAATGCAAGCAACAAATAACTTGTACTAGGGGTGTGTGAAGTCCATTTTTTCAATTCGAGGTTAGCTTGAATCAACTCTCATGGACTCCTAACGGGATTTTAAAAAAGGTCCGGTAGTTGGATTTTTTTTATCAGGGTTTGTTCACAGTTATTCCGTATGAGCCTGTATACTATCTTTAGGTTTTATAAATATATGGCGTGGGGTTGGTGGTTTTTAACCAATATTTAGAAATTAGTGTGCATAAATGTGCGTTTCTATTCGTGTCAGTGTTGGTTATTTGAAAGGTGTTTCAATATAAGAGCGTACGTTATTTTGACGGGCAAATTTAATTGTTTGCTTGAAAGACTATTTAACTCCTTATTAGAGGTTTCTGTTTATTGCACAAGTGTTTTTTAATATTTCTTTATAATCTGATAAATTATTACTACAACATGCAATTCATTTAATTCATATTTTTTTCAGTTTATATTTCTTTCTAAGCTAAGTCGATGCTATGAAGCTTTTCAGACCATTAACTTGTACTTTTAACTAGGCTAAAGATAATACTTACTATTTTAACATTGATGGATTGAAACAGATTGTGGTTGAAATATGCAACCTCATTCACTACCGACCTTGATATGGCAATGTTGGTGCAGTCAATACAGCCTATGTCACCATGAAAACCCGTTGCATGAAGAAACCTGAACCAAACTTAATCAATGTATATATATATATATATAAATACACATATATATATGTGTGTGGTAATACTACACACACATATATATGTGTGTGGTAATACTATAACATTCAATTAAGAAAGGGGTCAGAAATTTAAGACGTAACTAAATGCTTTAGACAAATGTGTGAAAAAGAGAAACATTAAGAGTTTAAAAAATTGAAGAGCATGTATGACTCGGTGTGTGGATGTTATTGAAGTGAAGAGAGTACCTATATGCAAGGATAGGTAGATGTGGAGTGCTTTAGTAAGGATGGATTAAGTACAGATTTTTTTATTTAGCACCGTGTGTTACTACACGTTTTAGTTCTACCCTTAGTTACTATTTACGAAAATGGTTCAGGGTTGAGATATGTGTAATTTAGAGGAAGTGCACCCACATTTGTGTGGAAATAGTGTGAGAAACCATTTAAAAACACCTCTGTGCACCCGACTGAGATTGAACCTCGATCTCCCTGTCCTCAGTAGTCTAGTCTAACACGACCATATGGCCACCGAGGCGGGTAGGCCTATATAGATGTTTGGAAATTACTTATAATAAATGTATTATATAATGACTAAGAATGTGATTGTTATATAAAGATATAACCTCAAAAACCATTGAGACCCCACATGAAACTCACCGCAACCCCCAGGTTAGAAACTAAATTTTTAAGTACCATCCCCAGTGCTGTATTGCAGTGTTGTATATAATGCAATCCATGCAAACTTATGTCTGGAGGCCTAATTTATTATTGAGACTGAGTTGATTGTTTGGTCCTCACAAGGTTTATTTGAGTCAAGATGCTGTTTCTTATTTAAAGGCAAACCAATCCTACTGTTTGTGAGCATAGACGAGTTTCTAACAAGGTCTGTCACAACAAAGTATCGAAATACTGACATAAGAATGATTACAGCTAGTGAAGTTAAGTTGTACTGTGTTTAGGAATAAATAATGTTAAGTTTATATTTTTAGTAAGAAAAAAATTCGTATTCGTTAGTCTTTTCTTGTGTATTTGATTTAACACTAATTATATATTCTGGAGATTGAAAATGACACCTGGACACGGGAATCGAACCCGGGACCTTTGGCTTAGTACGCTGATGATCTAACCACTGAGCTATCCAGGAATAGTCCCGTCCTTAGGGTTATTCATTCACTCATATTTTAAGGCAGAGTATATGATGGACGTGCGGCACGGGACGAATCCTGGATAGCTCAGTGGTAGAGTATTGGCGTACTAAGCCAAAGGTGCCGGGTTTGATTCCCGTGTCCAGGTGTCATTTTTTAAATTTTCATAATATGATATCTAGATGGAGTAATCCTCACTAAAAGCATAAAAAAATATATTTGGCTATTTAATTATTCTGAAAATTGAAAAATGACACCTGGACACGGGAATCGAACCCGACGATATCTATATGGTGTAATTCCCACAAATAAGCATAAATAATAGCTCTGGCTATTAATTATTTAATTATTACTAATTATATAGCCAAGGAAGAAAACTGAGCTCCAAACTCACTATCTAACAAGCCTAGGTTTGTTCTTTCAATTAAAAAATACGAGGCAATACTATTGTTACCTATTATCTAGGCCTAGATAAGTTACTTGCTTAGTGGTTAAAATAGATCAAACTTACTGGTTTTTTCTTTGCTCTTGTTGTTCGAAGGTCTGATTAAACTTTATCCATCTTGCAGACAAATGCGGGGTGATTAAAAGGCTAATGCTTTTAACGCAGATGCTTAGCGATTTTTGACTAACAGTCAAACAAAAATCTTGACCCACTGCACGTTGATAGATTCCAGTGGCAAAAAATCGAATTGCAGTGAGAACCTGTTACATAATAACATATACGTACAACATTAGCGTTAAAAAGATATGCTCAAACAAAATATTATAATAAATATTTACCAACGCTTTAGCCATAGGCCCATAAATATTTAGACCTATTCTTTATCTGTGGATGCAAGCAGGTATACATCGAATGGAACACAGTCAATTTCAACGGTAAGGTAGGTTATCATACTAAGGTTGAATGTTGCAACATAAACCTTAATTGATATTTTATTTATTATTTATTACCTGACTATTGACAGATAAACGGTTATTGCGTTGGCCTTCCAAATGGGGGGATAGCATTTTGCAAATATCAAGGGCTAATCTTCTCCACATGTGAAACAACAGTTTGAGCTCGATTTCACGCAGCTCAAAGGGGTTTAGATTATCTCTTAGCTGCCTGCTGTACATTTTGAGCCTTTCTCGTCGCTGCCTTCTTTGTATATTCCCGATACGTAGAATTCTTCAATCTTCCATATCTTAGACCAAATTAAAACTTAGGTAGTATTATTTTTACTAGTTTTAAATAACCAATCAAATTCATTCAAGTGTTCATGTTTCCTAAGTATTTATAGACCTATATTTTAATCCTTTTAAATATACTTTCTAAGACTTCTAAAACAAATACTTACTTTGTAGAAAATTTAGCAAAAAGGTTATGCTTACACTTAATCAAATTTTATTATAAATAAATACAAATACTCTAAGTACATATAAGTACATATATTAATATATTAAAATAGCTATATTATTGTTACTAACAATTGCACGAACGTAATTGACCCGTTTAAACAACTTAAACAGTCACTCTAATAAATTATGTATTTATAAATCATGAAATAATGTACAGCCAAAAGAAATCACAGTTACACTTCATGAGATTTACAGATAAATAAATACAGATACTCCAATTAATTATATTAGTATATCAATATTATTGCTACTTACCGATTGCAAGAACGTAAAACAAAGCCGTATTATTGTAAAAACAATTACTATAGGCACCAAAGTACATTTTCTAATCAAGTATAAACTATGACACCAACTAAATCGCACTTTTAGAGGACGTCTTCACATTGTTGGCAAGATGGCGTTGCTGGTTGATCGTATGACGTACTGAATAGATTCATAATCATAATTCTGCCATAAGACGCCCAACGAATGACATGTCACCATTTTGTCTCGTCAGAGAGATCCATACTTTCCTTGCTGGTCTCGATAATCTCGTGCTAAGAAAAGAAGATAACATACACACAGATAATTTAATAACATTATATTTATATTTAATAACTGAATGACTACCAAATAAAAGCACAGACTCCTGTATAGTCCTTCTCTATTATAGTCAATCATTTCCATGACTACAAAATACAAGCACATTCTCCTGTATAAATCCTTCTTGATTGTAGCCAACCATTTCCATGACTATAAAATACAAGCACAGTCTCTTGTATAATTCTTCTTGATTATAGTCAACCATTTCCATGACTCCAAAATACAAGCACATCCTCCTGTATAATCCTCTTTGATTATAGACAACCATTTCCATGACTATAAAATACAAGCACATCCTCCTGTATAATCCTCTTTGATTATAGTCAACCATTTCCATGACTACAAATTACAAGCACATCCTCCTGTATAATCCTTCTTGATTGTAGTCATCCATTTCCATGACTATAAAATACAAGCACATCCTCCTGTATAATCCTTCTTGATTGTAGTCATCCATTTCCATGACTATAAAATACAAGCACAGTCTCTTGTATAATCCTCCTTGATTATTACAAACTATGGTCATAACTACCTTTGGTTTTACGGTTTGTTCAGTTGCACGGCGTCAGGGTAAGCAGGATAAGCTCGGCTATCACAAAAGGTTTTGAAAAAGGAGAGAAAACATCCCTCTACATAAAACAGAAGTAAAAATGAAATTTTAATGGTCTTTTTGAAAGCATGGTGACATTTTAGCAAGCGTGCGAAGCGAAAATGTCAATTCCTTTTGGCAAGATAAGCCGATACCGTTCAGCCTAACGTACCCGGAGATTCAGGCCTGCGGGGAGCTAGGAGGGTAATGCACGTGCAACTGTTCATCACAGCCACTGAAGGCGAACAATAAGCCGGCTATTCCCAACTCGTGAACGTTACATTCTGACAGTACGGAGTGTGTTTCAAAGGCTTATTTCAGTGTAGATCAATTTATTTTTGTGATTCTAACTTGAATTTCATTGAGTTGTTTTGAATTTCTTTTTATAATGGATACCAGTAATTTTTAGGACTTAATGCATGTAGCGTAGGAAAAATGGAATATCCTGTAGACATTAACAATGATTCTTTCAATTCAGTTTGTTAAATAAATTCATGAAGCTTTGTCTTTTGAACAAAAGGTGCATTTAAAAGGAAAAGAAGCGAGACTAAAATTACATATTTCACAGAAGTTATAGCAATAAATAAATTATATTATTGTTAGTAGTAGTATCAGTAGTATTAGTAGTAGTATTAGTAGTAGTCTGCCAGTACTGTGTTATATAACTTCATAAAAATCCCATAATTGTCATAGTTAAATGTGTCTCTTTATGAGTGTTAATGACTCAGCTTACCTAAAAACTATCATCACGCTTCTCCACTTCATTTGTTAGCACTGAAATCGTCCGGTTATTTCTTTAAGGCAGTTTATCTCTTTGGTTGTTCAAATCAAAATCATTAGTCTAATCAGCTCAAGCTAATAGCGTCCACTCGGTCTATTAACCC
Source organism: Timema bartmani (assembly GCA_902151455.1). NCBI lineage: Eukaryota > Metazoa > Arthropoda > Insecta > Phasmatodea > Timematidae > Timema > Timema bartmani. The sequence continues at coordinate 38,698 of CABFWB010002829.1, forward strand.
TTAATTTTACACCAATGACAGCGTGCACTTTATTCCACCCTTCGGCCAAGGGATCTCTTTCTTTTCTCTTTTGGGTTATAGGGGCCGAGGTCACGTGTTCCAATTCCAGCAAGTGGTGATCCTGGAATTTCTGGAGCCTGCTACTGACGGCGTGAGAGGACATTCCAGGAACGGACTTAAGGGGTTGGGGTGTGAGGGGGTGGGGAGGTTGCGAAGTAGAGGGATGTGACACCCATAAGAAGGAGATTGCTCCGTCATCAGCGAAACAATCCAGTTAGAAAGAGTTGAAAAGGGATGAGGTTTTGGGGAAGGGGGTAAGTGTAGAAATAGCTTGAAATGACTGGGTAGAAGCCTGTTTAAGTAAAAGAAAAAATTTTAAAATATATTTCTTACTTTTTATCAATATTTATATATAATTACATTTTAAATGTTTTTTTTAGTTTCAATAAAAGTTTGTATGAATTATATAGTTGTTATTTTATTTCGCGAGGATTTTAAATATTGAAATTATATTGTATATTGACGGTTTTTGTGTGCTTGGACTCAGAAATATGAGTTTTATAATTTAATCAGTCTGTTCCTATGTTTATAGTCTGTACATAAGGCTACTGCCGAAAGAATTTAAAGTATTACGTTAAAATTGTAAATATAGATGTTTTATGTTCCTACCTTGAGGCAAAATCGTAATTTTAGTTCTAAACCTAAAATTAAGAGCAAAAAGAGATTTTAGAAAATGTGTACTAAAAAAAATTCTACAACATTGTTTAAAATTATCGTTCAGGAAGTTTTTGAACATTATTAGTAATTGTATTTACGTGTATTTCGTTTAAGAATAGTTTAGTGATAAATAATGATTGAAAATATGAAATTTTTCGAAATTGGTCATTTTGATATCATTCAAAAAGAATTATACAGGGAGTTTTTTATGCTATATAAAAAAATCTTTTATTTTTCGCAGAAAAAATAATATTTAGAATTTGTAGTTTACTGATATAAGAACTTTGAATATTTTGTTCCAAATTATAGTAGAATATATGAGTAAGTATGAACAGAGCGATTGTGTGGTAGCATATATTTCATTAATAAGGTCAACACCAAGGCTAGCCACTTCGGTGGCCACATGGTTTAAAACGTTATTCTCGTATTAGACTAGATTGCTAATGATGGGGAGATTTATGTTCGAATTTCAGCCGGCTGTATCGAGAGTGGTTTTTACAAAAAGATTTTCTAATTTATCTCTGCGCAATTGTTGGTACACTTTCGAATAAATTTATCCTCTTGAATCTCTAAAAACATTAGCGTAATTAATATATAAGCGTCTAATCCGAACGGGTAATAAGTTGTGCTTAAAAAGATCCAAGGCTATTTATGGCTTATTCTAAGGAAGAGGTATTTTAAGAAAATTCATCTGCATTAGCGGTGGGAGGAGTTGGGAAAATCCTTTTGATAAATCGCATGACTAAAACCAACTTCACTTCACCCGGCGTAGATTCAACCAAACAATAAGGATTATTGCGAGCTGGACTTCTTAGACTGGTGTGGTTTAAACTTGCAGTCCATAGGCCAAATGCAACCCAAGATCAATGAATATATCCTGGAAAAAAAAATAAAGGTAAGCCCTCAGTGGGTAGTGGGGAAAAGCTAATTATTCAAATATAAATATTGATTCAAAAGGGTCGTGATAACATTTTATCAGTCTTCCTACATTTATTTTATTATTAAATAAATAATAATATATATATATAATTTCTGTTAATCAAATAAATGTAGCATTATAAATATATATATATATATAGTTAAGGTGTTTTTTTAAAGTGTGTGTGTGTGTGTGTGTGTGTGTGTGTGTGTGTGTGTGCGCGCACGTACGTGATTTTTATTTATACATATTTGGAAAATTATTAAACCTATTTTTGGTGGTAAAATTTGAAATATTCTACCCACCAAAAATACAATTTATCATAAACAATTAGTATAATTGATTATTAGGACCTGTTATTAATGTGATTACTAAATATAATATGTTCAGCCCGGGTGGAAAACTGATTATCAGAATGAGCCCTAGAGATGAAAAACGTTGGATTATCCTGCCCTTGACCATGTGAACAAACTTGCAAGGTCTCTTTTATTGATGAATATCATAATAATATATTAAAACTATTTTATAAATCAACTTCTCTCAACAGATCTAAATGATGAATTGAAAGTATTTACTTACATTTCTTGTCGTAGAGTAATCAAGGGAAATCACACTTACTATAAGTCCTATTTGCCATTCACTATTTTTTTACACTACAAATGTACGCATACATACGAATTACACTAATGTGTTAGGGATGAAGTAGGTTGAAGAAGAAGAAGTGTATCAATATTTGCTCAAGGCGTGAGTGAAAACCATTTAGATAAAAACGTACTTATAACATCCTCACGAGATTTGAACTCCAATCCCTCCGTCTTTGGCAGTCCATCCAGCCTATTGAAAGAGCAACGATTTAAACAATTCTAACTAGCCAAGGGGGCATTTTTTATTACAGTGGTATGTTTTGTCATGTAATTGTAAGGATTTTTCAATCTCTTGACTAACTGTTAGTAAAGGTCATCAATAAACTACTAAAATAAATATTACACAGATCTTAAACTTTCTACAACAAGGAATATTCACTATACTACAACAAATACTATTCGATGAGCCCTGAAAAATATTGTGATTGGTCTATAGCAAGGATAATTTAATTGAACACATTAAATATTCTTCATTGAACCCTGACAAAGATACTTCAATGCCCCCAACAATGATTATTTAACGAGTCCCGACAAAGACGTTAATGTTCTATAACAAGGATTATTATCATTAACTACAACAAAGATTCTTCCTTGATCCACAACCGAATATAACAAGAATTAGCACACGTCTCAGTGTCTGAATGGTCTAAACTCTAAAGTATCACTTTAGTACTATACTGTCCCGCTGTTGATGAGAAGATCAGTGTTCAAATCCCGTTGGTGTCTACTGAAGGTGGGTTTGTTAATAGGTTGCCTATAAGATATTTCTTTCTTCATTCCTACTCCATTAGATTGACTATTATATATATGCGTTCAACCTGAACAGGTAGTAAGACGTAGTGATAAAATAATAATAATAATAATAATGACAGAAATTAACCAATAGGTACCGACAAAGAGAGAACTTCAATAGCCAAAACATTAACCATTTAATGAACTGAGAAAATGATTCTTCAATTAATTATTACTAATATTCTTTAATTGAAATACTCATAATTAAAATATTACACAAACAGTAATATTGTAAAGGTTTGTTTAAACTCGTGAACGTGTTTATGAAATGTTTAAATATCTCCAAAATCTAACTAATATTTTTTAGAAACATGAGGTACATTTTTTCTCAAAGAGATGCTTTATTTAAATTTATCTAACTAATCTAGATTGCTTTATAAAAACATTTAATTAATACGACTTTTTCTACTCAACATAATATGAATATCTAAGGAGAACAAACCATTTAGTTAATTACTGATCGAGCGAATAAAGGTTCTTATTTAACCTGAACATTTGGAGTTTTATCTGTTTGTCTATGTATTTGGATCTATATTAAGTGACAAAATAATGTCAAATGCATGAACAAATCTAGACAAAATTTGTCATGGGAATTTTTTGAACATAGGTCTGATGATGTGCTCACATAATTTTTCAATATGGCTATCCGTTTTAATAAAGTGGTCGCTAAAATGTTTTTTCGTTTAATTGCTCATCTCAAGTGAAGGAATTTTATTTATTGCAAGCAGTCGATATAGTACTTAGAGAATGGAGGCCTATTTTTAAATTTTGACATATATTGCGAGAACGACATCTTAAACAACGTGAACATCGGCTATTATGTATGAATATAATATCTTATTGAATAAAGCCTTCATTTGTTTACTTTATAACTTAATCAGCGAGGGAAAATATCAATATCAAATCAAATGAGAAATTAAAATAGTTTGCTACGTATTTATATTATCAAATATCAAAGAAAGATACCAGCTACTTTTATTGATTCAAACATCGTTTACCAAAAATGTTTTTGTTTTTTTCAATTTCTTTTTATATACACTGTGCAATAACGTTTTTACTCCCCAATTTCTTTCTAAAGTAGTTCTCGCTAATGTGATACTTCGATTGAGTTGTTTTTATATTTCTCCTAGCATCCTCAGATAAAAATAAATGAGAAAAAACAAAGAAAAAAAGATTTTTAAATTACATTCCTTGCAAAAAAAGAAATACATTAGCAAGAACACAACAACACTATCGAGTGTTCTTAACACAATCGTTTTTTCTTCTTCTTTTCACATTATTTTTACTTTATTTCGACTCTACGGAAAGAGAAGTATTGTGATTTAATAAATTGAGCTAAAGATTTTGATAAATGTCGATGTTTCATGAACCTCTGGAACAGAAACTAGAGTTTTCGACAGGGCCGTTGGTCTTTCTGTTTGTGTGTATTTATCTCGTAATAGAGCCAAAATTATTTTACCAATCAGACTTATCTATCTTGGGTTTTTATAAGATACCCACGAGGACTCTTTGGAATTAGATATCAAATCCTAAAAATGGGGGTAATTTGCTGAAGGGCACAAAGAGATAAAAGTGATTTTCACCAAATATCCTCTAATGATTTTGATTAAATTTTGTAAATATACATTGTTCAACATTACAAACAAAGTGACAATAAAATTCTCGCTTTCCCATGAAGATTTTTAAGGGTACTCCACAAAAGAGAAATTTCCATTTGTGATAATCTATCCTCACATATTCGAGACACGAAATAGCTTATCATTGTAAAGTTGTAATTCTACTAAAAATACATTTTATATGGAATATATTTTTATTAAATTAATAATATATAAGAGATTAGTAAATATATAAATAATTAAATAAATTTATTTATTTTTGAAGCTATTGAATATACATTTTTATGTTCTTTGGGGGACAGAGATGATCCTTTTTTCTCAATGTTTCTGTAACAATCTATATCAATTCATTCAAGATCTTTATTGAAGTGTTTTTGAAACAAATTTTTATTATTTTGTTTCACAAATCTTAAGAGTTATTAGTAAATGTCTCTATTTTATGACAAAAGAAAATCTATGCGATGTACTGGCCCATTTATTTACTAAGGAAAGGATTGGCGACTAATCAAGACAACATTTAAAATAAAATATACTTTTTTCGACTCATTAATGGTGATTAAATCAGAATTAATAACAACTATGGCGATTGAAAATATTCAAGCCAGATCACCTGTAAAGACTATAGCTGTACCAGTATACATACTGTACTATATGATTTTACTCTATAACTTAACAGTTCCACTAATTTCATGGTTGAGTTCAAATTTAAAGTAGCCTCACAAATTGAAATTAGAAACAGTTTTAACAGTGAAAACTTTGCATCCATGGTTTAAATAATAGTATATTAAAATAGTTGTTGTAATATTTGGAAATCGCAAAAAATGTGTACTTTCCTTACATCACTCAGAGAGAAAAGTATTGTGATCGTAAAAAAATTGAACTCGAGGATTTTAAAAATGTGTACTTTCCTTACATCACTCAGAGAGAGAAGTAATTGTGATCGTAAAAAAATTGAACTCGAGGATTTTAAAAATGTCAACTCAAATCGAAGAAGTAACTTTTGCGATGAAGTTTGTTTGTATCGCTGCCTAATTTTCATTAAGGCTAATACTCGGAATCTAGGGTTTTCATAAGGTTTCCCAGAGGAGTTTTTGGAATAGATATATAACCCTAAAATTAAGGGTATTTTACTGAAGGGCAAAGAGATTTAAAAAATCAATATTCTTGAAATTCGCTTTTATGATTTTGATTAAATTTTGAATCTAGGCACAGTTTAGTAGGCCTATTATAAAATGGAAACTCTCATTTCCCCCATTAAAACTACTTTGAACATACTGTACATTAGAATAAATCTCCAATTTTATATCTCTGCAACTATTTCGGATACGAAATTGTTTAACAATATTAAATTGTAGAACTATTAAAAAATATCTTTTTTTAAATATATTTGTATAAAACCAAGTTTTGCTGAGCTATAAGCAAATATATGTATATCTGGAGATCTTTGAGAATATGAAATTAATTGTTATTTGCTTTGGTGGACAGAAATGTTTTCCTTTTATTAATATTTCTGTAAGCGTGTATTTTATTTCATGTATGCTCTTAAGTGGAGGGAGTGTTTCTACAACAGTGCATATTATTATGTTTCAGAAATTTTACGAGATTTTATTAAATATATCTTAGGATAAAAGTGAAAGAAAGCTATTGCGTAGAATCGTTACATATATTTCCAATACGTTTGTTCAAAATTTATTTAAAATAAGATTTTTTTAAACTAAATAAACTTATTTTAAGGTAAACTTGATATATTAGGTGCTTTTCCTCAGTGGTTAATTTTTGAACCAACTGAAACCATTAACCAGCTTCCAAACTTAGCTAGCTCTCTCAACTAGCTCACCCACAACAGTAGGTCCCATGATCATAAATTTATCACTGTGAAATAGAACAAAACAATTTCAGTTATGATACAGTTTTCAGCTGGTTAGGAGGTCAAATTCAGGACCATTAGACCATCAGACAGACACGCTATTGATGTATGTGTATTTATATATATATATGTATATATATATGAACACAGCTCGAAATAAATCTTGATGATGAATATGTGATGTTGATGTGGTTATTTTACTAAATATGGAATGGAGAAGAAAAAATATGCGTTTCTGGTTTCACCCAATCATCTTTGAACGTAGATAGAAAGATTTTTTCCATATTTTATGGATTCAATTGAAAATGGACGATTTACAAGTTTTTCAATTTTACAAGGATGTCTTAAGCATCATTTTTCGAGCTTCCAAGCAATGTACAATCATTTATAGCTTAACCAAATAAAGCAACATCACAATAAACAGCATTGATCCAGAAGAAATGCTTGTTATTTCATAAAGGGAAGAAGCAGTCTTTTCCTTTATTTCATCAACTTCCTTCATAAAATTTTCTCTCAAACGACTCCCTAACAGGTAGTCATGTTCTAGTGACCCCAAAATTTAAGGGTTGGTTAAAAAAAAGATTGTGAATGTGTTATTTCATTCTCTTTTATTTTTACGTCCATTACACTTTCCAGCCTGTGGCCTGGGTCGGTTCTTGATTCAATCCATATATTTTCCACTAATGATATATGATATACCTGTCGTAGCTGCATATGCCTTATAATATAACTTAGGACTAGGACAAGCACAACATCCTGTCTCCGGCCGTTAATTCATCACTGTGAAAGGGTAAACGCACATTTAACTAATGATACATTTTGGCCATGCTGGGAAATAGACTGACACGCTATAGATAAAGTGTTCACGATCTATTACAAATCTTTATGACTAAAAATACATAAACATATTAGTTCTTAAAATACAAATAATTATCTATCTCGACAAACTCATCTTATCTGCTACTTACAAACAAATGAAAGCACACACAATGCTCATGTCCAACTCATAAGTGAATAAGAATCCTACAGACTTGGTAGGAGAGAGTGCAAGAGATGTCGTTAGTGTTGAGAATGTGTGAGGTAGTAGCTAGTTTTTGATTTGTAAGATTGGGGTGAATTAAAGAATACGGGTGGGCGGTTGTAGTTGATGGTATAAGATCTGAAGTTGTGGTTCAGTCAACTCGGCCTGAGGTTTATTTACTTGACTTAATTGATGCTGTAAAGGAGATGAAGCAAGGAATGCTGCTTATTTGCATCATCTCCATCCTAGGAGCCAATTTAAAGTGTTACATAATATTCCTGGTAGTTGGGAGAAGAGATAACCAAAAAAGATCATAATCATTAGAGTTATTTGCTTTCTTCTGTTTGGACAATACGCTAGTTTTCAGAGTGGATATTATTTTTGCCTGAACTGGATCCAATCTACTTTATTTCCCGAATGATTTCTGTTTTGATGATGTTGATAGTCCTGGCTTTAGGGTATTGGATCAGCCATTGGAGTTGCAGTTTCCAATAGCATTTGTTCTCTCTTTTCATCCTGTACATCTTGTATATCTATAGAGTAGCTCTGATTTTGATAGTCAAGTGAGCTTGTGGTAAGGCTATATTCAATAAATTCTTTCAAGAAAAGCCATCTGCTGAGCTTAAACAAAAGGGCCTTTCCTTTTTCCTACACTGACTGATTTTAATACCTTCACAAACTTGACTTCCTTTAGTTATCGGTCTCTTAGGTTCTTTTTAATCTACTCTGCACTGCCTTTATTGAAAATATAATTGAAAAATTGAAAATTGACATTAGTAAAATTAATTTCTAAATTAATTTTTCAGGTACTGGTTCAGAAGTTATTCATTGGGTGACTTGCTTTATTCATTTCGTGTGGGGAGGTCTACTGCTAGTCAGAACAGTAAGAGAAGTTTACCAAACAATATGGAAATGTTTAGCTTCCTCGGCAATTCCTGAGTTTTCGGAGAGAATGTGGATAGAGATTTGCATGGTTTGAAGAAATTACAAATTTTCACACATGTTTGATATTATGGATGGCAAATACATTAATATTATAAAACCTCCACACAGTGGGTCAATGTATTATGATTATAAAATATTTTTCTTGATGGTACTACTTGCCACGTGTGATGCAAACTATCAGATTACCTATATAGAGATTGGTGATTATGGCAAATTCAGTGATTCTAGAACTTTCAAGAACACAACTTTTTATGAAAAATTGTAAAATTGGTGCCTCAATATCCCTCTACAAAAATTTCCCAATTGCATCATCCTACCTTATGTTTGTGATAAGGCCTTATACTTGTCTGAAAATTTACTCCGACCATGTAGCGGCAAACTTCTGATTTTTTTAAACAAAACTTTCTCAAGGGCTCAAAGACAAATTGAATGTTGCTTCAGAATTTTTATCAACAAGTGGAGAATATTTCACAAGCTCCTAAATGTTGATGTCCACCAAGTATTGCATTTTGTTGCCGTTGCTGTATTCTACACAATTTTTTATGGCAACGAGATGGGGCAAGATATGGCATAAGTAATTTGATGTCATGTCAATTTGCAGACATTGATATATATTTTAGAGGACCAGTGAGGTCGTATAACACATTGTGGTCGGTACTGTACAAGCGAGCAGGCAGTGATAACGTCATGGTATTTTATAGCACGCTGTCCGTACACCTACAGCCATTGTTGTTATGCGCCCAGTCATCTGTGTGTCGTTTCGCCAGGCCCCGGTTTATAACTAGGCAGACTGGGCAAATGCCCAGGGCGCCTGACTTTAGAGAGAGGAACATGAGAGGACCATATTTTTTAAAGAGGGAAAATATTTATTTTATTCACACAATAATTAAAAAGTGATAAAATTATACTATTGTTTTTGTTGCATTTATACTGCTTGTAAAAATAGAGATGCGTAGATCACAGTCAAGAAAAGTGTTGAAAATAGAATCTTTTTTACACCAATTCCAATCTTATCGACTACTTCTAAGTGTTCAAAATGTCCTGTAGTGATCACTGTACGAGAGCCCTGTGAGGCTGGCAGTTTTTTATTTTGTGTGTATGGGTTTATGTAAATATATATAGAAATGTTAAAAAATAGATAAGACTTATAAAACAAACAAACAAAATATGTGGCTTTTATTTACTATGGCGCTAAATATAGCATCTAGTAATAAATAATGATTGTGCCTTTTTCAATTGTAAAACGTAGCTTACCAGAGGAAAAAGTTTATTGAAGAAGACATTCACAACAATGCGTGTTCTAGTGCATTATATATTTGCGAGGTGATAGCTGTTGAATGTAATGAGCCCGGAAATAAGAGCTGTTATGAAACTAGTGAAGCATGTAAGCGCAGCGACGATGAATAAATTCAGTGTGAGCTTGGGACAGAGTGTTACAGGAAAAATTTTCCTACAACTGAAGACAGTAGTGAGGAATACAATAACGATAGTGATGACAATCACGATGTAAGTGACAAGAGCATAAGATCGGGTGATGAGAATCAAGAAACACAATACAATAAGCCGCTGAAAGGAAAGCAAAGAAATGAAAAAAATTTGGTACGCAGATTTTTATAGTGGTGTCTGATTGCTTTCTTCAACTATTCAAATTTTGCTTGCTATGTGGTAGTGCTGTATTTGATGTACATTCAGGTGTAAGAGGAGCTTCACTTGTAGTAGCTACAAAATGTACAGAAGATCATTATTGTGTATGGCATTCACATTTTAATAGTAATAGGTGATCTTCACTAAACATACGACTAGCAACGTCAATGTATTTGTGTGGTATGAGTTTTTATTTATTTAAAAACTTTTTAGATACTTTGGGCCTAAAAAGTATTTCCAATAACTGTTTCTATAATATTATTAGGTGGTATGTATTTCCTAAAGTAAAAATATTTTGGTTTAACGAACAAAGTTCATATTTTGAAAACGCAAATGAAGTGAGACTAGCAGGTGACGGATAATTCGACAGCCATGGTTTTTGTACCATATATGTTACTTACACTGCAATGTACATTGGCAGTGGGAGAATCGTAGATTTTGTGGTATTATAGAAGGAGCAAGTAGCAAGCGAACTGAAAAAACCAGCACGTGAAACTTTACAAGGCAGATTATTAAAAAAGTGCACAATCACTCTTTTTGTGACTGATCAGCTTAGTGACATTTGAAAAATTATGCGTACTAAGTTCAGTAAAAAAAAACCCATGAATTTGATGTATGGCATATCTACAAATTTTTGACAAAAAACTTAATGCAGCAGGAAGTGAGTTTGAATTTATAAAAGACTGGACATCAAGAATTATTAATCCCCTATCACAAACATGCGGGGGAAACAACGGGGCTCTAATTAAAAAATTCACCTTCATTTTAGTGCTTATCACTAACACCCGTAATCGGACCAGCGTTAAATATATAAATGGCTGCGCACACAAAGAACTCAGTGATAGTGACAGAAAAGAAAAGAAGTGGTATAGAAAGTATAAAGAAGATTTCCATGTTATTTCCAAAAATTATTTGTGATGACAAATTATTAGAAGATGTACGGCACACAAAGACATTATTGTCACACCGGCATTGCGCTAAAATATAAGCCTAATATAAATCACTTCAGTAATGATGGAATAGTTGCACGTACAGTATTATCCACACTGGATTTCAATTCTAAGTTAGAGAAAACCCATGCTGAATGGAAACTCAAATATTCGAAACCATTAAAGAAATGAGTTGGTGTAAGCACTTACAAGATAAAAACACGTGTTTGGAGAGACTACATTCTTTCTGTGTTAATGGAGGCAGTACGAGATACTCGTTGCTTCCAAATGGACGATGACTCATATTCAGCGACTGACGTACCAAGGTGTATTGCTCCCGTTCCTCGGCCAAAGTCCTTGGGTGAAATTCATCAGTTTTCAAGGTTCCGTGATGTTTTGTAAACATGAACATTTTAAAAACTTTATTCACTCACAACATTTGGACTGAATTTTATTTTATATTATTACATGTGTTTTCTGCGTAGATTAATTATTTATATAATATTTTATGCATTATTTTAAATTTCATAATATGTATTTTGTAATATATGTAAAATAAAGAAAATTGTCAATATTTATAGAAAGTTTGTTGCGTAATATGCAATGCAGGCAGCCCTAACCTCTGAGTTTGAATCCTTTATAAATACCATTGTGTTCGGGATATTTGTTCCCTATTGCATTAACTGCACAAGATGGAACTACTACATGGTTTCTATAACCGATAGCAGTCCATGCATTTATCCAGGAGACAAACTGCTCATAGTCAGCATAGCACTAAGTTTTGTTTATGGAATTGTCTGAACTGAGAAGGAGTTTTTTTATTTCAGTTTTTTTACTTTCAGGCTTAAATTATATCGTGTCATTGTTAGCACTTCATTGTCTAGGATAATCCTGTTAAATGAAGGATTAGGTGTAATGCACTGATATTGATAGTCTGATTTAACCGTTTTAACATTGTCAACCTCACAGCAACACACACATTCCTCGTCCGTTACCATGTTTAAACACAGTCCACACAAACACCAACTTCCTGAGTTAGATCACCCTGCCGTGTTTATAATAATTTCATCAATGTCACTACCGGTAAATGAATCATCCTCAATATGTCTTATTTCAGGTTCAAATTGGGATTGTTCGACATTCGCATCCATAATGTATGTCACAGTGTAATGAAGAAAGAGCACAAACAACAAATAATACAGAACGGTAACGTGTGCGTAGTAGAAAAGTTGAGCTGTAACTGCTTGGCTACAGCTGGCCTACAATGACGTCACGCCTGACTCCACTGGAAACTCCCGAGCCGCGTGTCTTTGGAACTAAACCACGCTCGCACGTCGGATTTTTTGTGTGAAATGATCTTCCGAGTTAAAATAGCACTGAAATTTGAGTTTTTTAAGCTCACAGGTCCTTTAAGCATATGCAGTAAGAGGTATATCAACAAGGGATAAATATGCATATTATTTGGGGGCAGTTGAACCACTGCCATGGAAAGATCAAGCTATAGCCTACAGTGATATATATTTTTTACAACCATGTTTTATATCTTTTATACTGTATACTATTTATATAAAATTAGCATATTCATGTCTTTTTTTTATTCCAACGTAATTGTCTCTGTTAGAAATAAAATTTCCAATATTTTCACATGCCTGCCCTCTATTAAGTTTTTCCTCATAATCATTTGTTTTTATGTTCCAAATCGACGGTCTTTCTTCTACTGTGTATGTAATTTTCTCCTATTACCTAATGTGAACCGCTTTTCCTTACCTAATAGTACAAAATATACAGGTTATATATTTTTACTTTTTTAAACAACAAAAAAAGCAGAGCAAATTCATAAACATGAATGCAATACTCAACTCCATTCTCTACCAGTGGTTACCAACCATTTTTAGCCTAGCACCCACTTCTGAGAATTAATTGCTGGCTACCACCCCCTCCTTCCACAACTAAAGAGTTATATGTAATAAAGATGCTGAAATCAACTAGAATTAAATTAAATTAATGATACATTGTATATTCAGATTTAATTTTCTCAACCAAAATAATTACTATGATTATGGATAAATAAATTTTGATTAATTTACTTCTAGATCTAGTAAAAATAATATATGTGCCCAGAAAAAACATAAATATTTTAAATGTTTATAAAAATAAGTAATTAAACGTACTTTCAATATTATGGAACATAATAAAAATAAATTTAAGACCCTTTTGTTACATATTTTGTTGTCTGTTAATATTAACATGATCCTACTCCTGTAATATTCATGAAAACCTTAGCGCACCCCCCTACAATTTACCGACCACTGGGGGGGTGGTTCCACCCAGGTTAGGAAACACTGTTTTACCTAATGTGACTTTTATATAACTTTTTCTTACCTCACCGTTAGCAACAGCTACGTCTAAACAATTTATTTTTTATGTATGAACAGTCACACTTGCAAGTATAGAACGAATTATGTGTCGACTCAGCGAGCTGTTCCACCCGATTGACGAGGAAATCATATGTTGAGTCGACTATTGTGCAGAGTTCCACCGAACCAAATATTATGTGTTATCTTCAATTTGATTAAATAGGATGTTACGTCATAAACATCTCAGTCTGTTTTCTTACCCTTAGTCTACCTTCTTGGTACATCCTGTGGGAGTCGAACCCCTTCATCGTTCTTTGTGAGAACAGTTTCGTAACTATGTTTGATTCCTAAGTGGATTTGAAAAATAATGGCTTACTATAATTCTAGTGGATCTTGTATCGATTCTAGATTACGCTAAAGAATATTATTACTATAGTATGTTAAATATCATCCAATTATGATACTAGATAATAGAACTGGGTATGTAACATTAGATGTAGTTTTATATGTCACCTACTTCAGTGGTCTAACGCGATACTCTCGCGATAATAGACTGCCGATGACAGGGAGATCGAGGTTCAAGTATTGGTTGGGTGTACTAAAGATGTTTATTTCCAAAATGGTTTTCCACTCTCCCTCCACACAGGTACGTTTCTTAATCAATAAAACTACTGACGTAATCAGTACAAAAATGTACACCCAAACGAGTAGTAAGACGATGTGCTATAAAAAAAAGTGTTCTAGGTAAAGATGTTTACTGCACCATGTCTTACTAACCATCCAGGATATTCTAATACTTACATAAAATAGTGCAGAGAAGAGGAAGATAGAAAATTGAGACAGTATTCACTCGCATTTACGTGGAGAGAAAGTGTGAAACTATTTGTAGAAACTAGAACTAAGTGTACTGTAAAAGGCTGGGATTGGAGTCCCGACCTTTCCATTAACATAAAACCAAACAACAGTTGACTGTCGTCTAGTAACGCGTGCCCACCAATGCAGTTCCAAGGCAAGGTTTATTTTTAGTGTATTTAAGTATACGTGTGTTTAGAAAGTGGATGTTAAAAACCCCACTAACTAAAGGAATGCACGTCTTTGGTTTGCTCAGGTACTGAAAGAGCGTGGCTGGATTTGTGTACCTTCTTTGGACTATATCAGAAGTGCACAAGGTAGGTGCATCAAAAGTTTACCATCGTTTGTAGTCTCTGAGACCCACAATTCCACATGGCAATACCACCTTTTTTTTTAGCACTGCGTCTTACCACCCGTTCGGGCCATACTCTTATGCATTAAATATGTTAATGGTTTATGAGATTAGGGAGGTTATATTTATAAAAAGTGTATTCGCATTTGAACGGAGGGAGAATGAAAAACCATTTTGAAAAAACCACCCCCATTACGCCCCCGCCATCGGCATTCTAGTCACTGGTGGGAGTAGTAAGTTTTACTACGCGGCCTCCGAAGCGGGTAACTGCTTGTTATTTCATTCACGATCTATTTATTAATTTGAGTTGCATTGTGTCTGCATCCTAACCAGCTTAACCTAGCCTTACCTAACCTAACCGCGTAATACTAGTATTTTATTCTAGTTATTTTACAGAGTAATATGATTGTCCGACACCTCGGCTCAGTTTGTAACGTTTCTGTCTACTAAGACAAGGTTCCCGGGTTCTATTCCTGGTATGGACGAAAAATGTATCATTAATGAATCATAGGTTTCCCCTTTCAAAGTGATTTATTAATGGCCGGCGGCTTGATATTGTGTTTGTTTTAAAATAATTTAGTTTATAAGTCACGTGATGATATAATCAGTCTGTTCAGAAAGTGTACGTTAAATACCGCAAATAAATTAAAAAAATTGAATAGCGTTGTTTAAATGTTTTACAATAGATGTTTGTCATGTTGCCACGCTACCGTGCACTTTTGATCCATATCTTCTTGCGCCTTTGATACTATTATATTTCTCCCTTTCATGTTCCTTCAATGTTCTCCGCTTTGGTTTCAGGTCTTTGATATTCTATTTCTTAAAGAAGGCCATCCTATTGAATATACGCAGGAAACTTTGTCTCCTTTTTTACGTTATCCCTTGGGTTAAAGGTTCCCTAAAGGCGTAGACCTTCTAAGGCCAGTAGCCCATTTTTGCAATGGGGCAAAATAATATTTGAATAAACTCCGGATGAAATCGTTAAATCCAAATGCGATTTTTTACGATTTTTTATTCCTAGCGATTTTCTTTTTCAAAGAGAATGGAATCGAGCCCTCTTAGAAATATATGTGTGTACCGAACGTACATATCCATTCTAATATATTTAAATATATTCTCCATGCCTTTACATGATACTGTGTTCAGTACATACAAATACATTCTTTTTAAGTCAACAACCAGCAAGATTGGTTTTGATATGATTTATATCCATCTGGATATGGGTATGCACTCAGCCCTTTGGCTGGTTAGTGTTGCCTCCACCATCTGGTAGAAATCCCATATATTAGGTTAGTTCAGGAAGTATGATGTTTCCCCACTGCCTTCCACACTAAGTTTCTATGAGCAAGCATGGAAGGGCCTTCCAATTTAGGCGGAAAAGTATTTTCACATATTTTCCAGAGTTCATTTACATACGTAAATCGAAATGTAAACGATGGATTTTCTTTACCTCCAAAGGAAGTTGGGCTACGGATTTTTATAATTAAATGGGTTTGAGCCCATGAAAATTTATTTAAATTTAGCATTTGTTTTTATAGCTCAAAATAAAATATATATATAAACTACGTGTTGAATCCGAGAGAGTTGATTTACCCTTTGCATTCATCGAAACTATTCGAGTTAGATAAATAAGTTATTTAATATATATTGGATCAAAATCAGCAGTCAAACGGCTCAAGCCGTGGCTCTAATAATGGACTGGATGGCCAACAGTAGAAAGGTTGGGTTTCGAATGATGGTCGGATGTACTTATGGGGCTACTTCTAAAATATTCCCCACACTTCTTCGGCGAGCTTGCGGGTATATTAAATTTACGTTATATCTTCCTCACTCCTACCCTATTAGGGTAAATATGCGGGTGATTATGAAAGGTAAAAAGATGTGGCGAAATAAAATTATGTATATCCCATTATTTTAAAGTATTTTCTGAGATCAAACCAATATACCTCGTACATCCAATCATTATTTTGACAACTCAATCACACGAGGTTTTATAGATTAAAACAATTAGTCGCCAAATTTTATTCTACGCTCAGTAATCACTTTAGTTATATTAATATGAGTTAATAACACACTTATAGATACAAATAGACATAGTCAATATTGTAAACATCAACATCCATGGTTGGTAAAAAAAAATTTAGACTTTCATGTTTTGATTAATTTCAATTTTTTAAGCTACTAGAATATTGGTTGCTATACAGCAAATATTATTCCATTGCTCCCTAAATGTTTTATCTCTAACTTTAGGGTATGCGTACCTCTTAGGACATATTCACACATTGTGATATTTCTGATTATAATGTTAGTTACAAAGCTTCATATCCATTTTTTATCAAGCGTCCTGACTGCTTTTTTTTAATTGTTGATAATCTATTAAAATATATGAGTATTTATTTGAGAAAGGCTAGATGTGGAGTGTCGCTTATTATCACATAATTTTACCGTTATATTCGTTATTTTTAAACTCTCAACTGTGTCTAAACGCGCCATTGGAATTTACTGATATGAAGTAGGACAGGTTGTTTTAGCCAGAGAATGTAACCAACAAATGTTCTTCAACTATTCATAACGGACATGACTACTGGTGAGTCTATTGTATAGTTGTATTGTTGCAGGAAAAAACGCGTTTTGTAAGATTGAAAAATTATTAGATATACTTTAATATGTTCTTAGAAAGCGCAGAGTTGCCCAAAAAGTTCGAGCCATAACACTTGATCACCGCTAATGGGGAAGTTTGGGGTTCAAGACCAAGATTGGTAGATTATGAATATTTTTTGTTTAGTTCGATTTTAACTACGACCGGGACATCTTACTTACCTTAATGATAATGTGGCGGGAGTGGGGGTGAGGTTAATGCAAATTAAATTCACTATATTAAATTAACTGAAAAAGTCCTTATCTTGGCTGATGATGCGTATAAAAATATTCAAGGACTATAAATTGAGATCACAGTGTGTAAACAAGTTAAACTAAGTGACTATCTAAGCACTATTTTATTTTAGTTGGCCAAAATAGTGTTGTTATAAAAACTCTAAAAATACAAACCTTAATTTGTGTTCCTTCCATCCAACCTTATTAGCCCTTGTGTTTAACTTAAAACTATACATCATTTTCAGACGCCAATTCAATATAAGTTTAGCAGTAATCATATACTCGTATGTTGTCAAATTTTACAGATACATGTCGAATACTATTCTGGCAATTTTGGTTTACTTACGCTATCGTAATGGGAAAACCAAAGTTCATTGCGGCACTTACAAAAGTACACCACCTATCCCTATTTTGAGCTATTTCTATCCAGTCCACCTCATTACAACCTATCTTTTTTAGTTTCATTATAATGTTATCCTCCCATCTGAGTCTAGATCTTCCCAATGGTCTCTTACCATTGAGTTTGCCAGTCAGTACCCTGAACAAGGTTCTAGATTATCCCATTCGCGCTGCATAACCTGCCCACTGTAATCTATGACCCTTGATTATTCTAACAGTGTCTTGTGATTAATACAGGGTATGTAACTTACCATTATGTCACTTCCCACAATCCCTAGTTTTATGACTACCTGACCAATGTTTTGTTTTTATCCAAACAGTTCTACATAGAACATCCTAACTCTCAACCTTCTATCTTTTTTGTTCTAGATAGAGTTAGTACGCTCCTAGGCAAACTATCCTCCATGTGCAAATGAACATTGTTAACCCCCCCACCAAACCCCCTTTACTTTCAAGGATTGGAATAAATATTTAAACAAACATAACTGAAAACAATTAAACAAAAAACAACATGACTTTCCTTTCAACTGCCGGTCGATCGTTTCAATCATTCAATGTATACAGGTACGTGCGTTGGACCTAATTTACATTTCAACAAAAATTCACTGGTTAAAGCTTAACTGCAGCCCAGTTTTAAATAATAAAAACGATATTTTTTTCACTTTTTGTGTGTGTATAACGTTAGTATTATTATAATATTTCAAATAACTATATTTTATATATTGATTAATAAATCAAAAGCTATAACTGCACATAGCATGACTTAACATATGAATACATTAAAGTAAGTCTAGCTGTAAGATGAGACAATTACTATGAAAATTAGTATCGAGTTCCCAATAATTAGAAGTTATTGATTATGGTGGAAGGATTGTAAAATATTAGTTCTAGTGAGAAAAAAAAGCAAAACCTTAAATAAGTTTACATTATATCCGCATCAGCGAATATGTAGACTGTCAGATTTAACTAGTCTAGTTTACCGGTGGCGAGGAAGTTGGGGTTCAAAGTCAAACAAGATTTTATCAATGTTTTATTTTCTAAATGATTTCCTACTCTACTTACACACATATTTGGGTGCATTTACTACACATTATACCTTTTCATCGATACTATAATTACGTTATAAATATCGCTTTTACCGAAGAATTAAAATCCGTATCACTACTTCTTTCGGAGGGGTAGTAAAGCCGTTGGTTCTATTTAAACTGTGGCATGTAAAATATACGTGGAAGATACATAAGATACCCCTATGGCAGGATTCCTAGGTTCTCTCTCGATCGATCGTAGACATTCAGTCAGCAAGGCAGTAGGAAACTATCGGAGTTTCAGGACTTCTCTAACACACGTGCTTATTACTCGATATTTTGGCGTGGGTGACAGTTACCAATCAAAGAACTGAGTTTTCAGGATGAATAGGAAACACATCGAGACAAACCTTCTAGCTATAGGTTCAAGATTAAGATTTGTGAAAACGTAGAGTTTTGTACACCTGAGGACTCAGCTGGGATTTGAACTCCTACCTCCCCACCACAGACAAACCAGACCAAACAAGGTGGAGAGGTTAGTTCATGTGCCTACCAATGCTGAAATCTGGACCTAAGATCTTGTTAGTAGTCTTCAATTTGAATTTGCTACTCCTTAATCTTATAATAACTTACCCATATATTGCTCGTATAGAAGGTGATGGAGATATCGATTTTCGTGCCTTGGCTGGGTTCACACTAATTAATATATTATCATATTGTTTTTTTATTCTTCTACAAATCGATTTTATCAAAATCCGGTATAACGATTTCTATTAAATTTTGTAACCAGGCATTGTTTTACATTATAACCATAAAAGGCAATTCCCGTTTTTCAATAAAAATGACTCTAATGGATCTTTAAAGAGGCGTAAATCTCCAATTTTGATCATAAATCTGCAAAATTTGAGATATGAAATAACTTATCCTTGTAAAGATGTAGGACTATTAAATATAAAACTCTTTTGTTTGAAAGAGATTTATATAAAATCAATAATTTTTTAGCTATGAGCCTTGCAATTTATTGTTAAGCTTTTGTTGAAGCAGATGTTCCTCTTTTCTTAATGATTATGTAACTTACTTAATCTATGATTGTATGGCATTAGGAACTCGAAAGTTCATTACCACACTCACAAAAGTACGCCACCTATCCCTAAAATGAACTAGTTGTATCCATTACAGCCAATCACCTCTTTCAGGTCAACTCTAATACTATACTCTGATCTGCGTCTAGGTCTTCCCAATGGTAGATTCCCATTGGGTTTGCCAGTCAGTTCTCTGAACATATTTCTAGATTCTCATTGTTTGGTAGGATGTGGACTGTATAACATCTGCTTTTGCATCACATAATCACAGAATGTTTATGTTATACGACACACGGACACTCGAGAATTGTCGAATGACAGTTATATTGTATTGTTCATAACAATAAGAGCACAAAATGCAACCGACGGGTTTGTATCTGACCAAGAGAGCAATACGAGACGAACTACAAGACGAGACTGGAGTGTCCGCAAACGGAAACACGAACGACGAGATTAAAACTATCAAAAATGTGCACAACAGGCACCAAACCAAGTTTCTTGGTCCCAAAACAACACAGTAAACATAGTTCTAAATCAAACAAAATAAAAACAATATAAAAATATACAAGCTCCAAATACTCATATTTGCACTGCAAGGTTATATAACAGTGTATACTAATATTTTATTTATGCTCTTTAATGGAATATGATGTTATTTTTAATTTTTTATGGC
Organism: Timema bartmani; assembly: GCA_902151455.1. Taxonomy (NCBI): domain Eukaryota; kingdom Metazoa; phylum Arthropoda; class Insecta; order Phasmatodea; family Timematidae; genus Timema; species Timema bartmani. The sequence goes on from CABFWB010002829.1 coordinate 59,406, forward strand.
CCCACAGAGAAAGAACTATTGTAATCATAAAAAAAACGAACTAGAGATCATGATAAATATAAACGTTTCATGACCTACTGAAACCGAAAGTGGCTTTCACGATGCTGTCTGTCTATATGGCAGTCTTTATATCGGCCTAGATTTGAAACATTTTACCGATAAGGCTAAAACTTGGTAGCTAGGGTTTTGATAAAGTTTCCGCGATGTGGTTTCTGAATTAGATATCTAACCCAAAATTAAGGGTAGTTTACAGAAGGACAATAATAAAAAACATCGATTTTATTCTAGACATTGTTAAACATTACAAACAAAATGGAATCATTAATTTTTCCATGAAAATGAATTTGAGAGTATTATACATATGCAGAAATGTCCAATTATTACAATACCTTCACAACTCTTTGAAATGCAAATAGCTTATCACTGTAAAGCTGTAGTACTATAAAATATAAAACATTTTGTTTAAAATATGTTTTTATAAATCAAATATCAAGTAGTTTCTGACCAATAAGCAAATAAATATATACCGGTATATATAATTATATTTATGGAGTTCTTTAAAATATGAAATTGATTATCATGTACTTTGGTTCATATGATGCTAATTTTACTCAATGTTTTTTGTAACATTGTACATTGCTTCATTTTTATTTTTGGGATAGTACTACTGAAACATTTTGTAATATTTCGTTCCACAAATACTACGAGTTTTTATTTAGTGTCTCTAATTTAAAATTAAAGAGATATAAAATCCATGTGATTCACAGCACCATGATTTATTTATCTATATGTTTATGTGACGTTTATTTATACTCTTTGGTGGAAGGTTTCTGAGATAGTGACTATTATTTGGTTTCACATATCTTACGAGATTTGAGTAACTATATACATTTTTAGGCAAAGGAGCTAGAAATTATGTAAGGTGTAACGTACCATTTATTTATAAAAGTATTACAAACAAATGTGCTTTTTTTACTCACGAAAGAAATATTAAACTTCTTCATCCAAGGCATAAAAATCAGAGTCACTTTTACAGTTACAACAACAAATATTAAATATAGACGTCTATCATGTCATCCCATTATCTGCTGGTAATAAAGTAATGGTCCTACATCGCTAAATGTGGGACAAGTTCAACTGACAGCATCATCAGATTGTGCGCCGGCCTGACGTCCAACCTAATGAATAAACAATGTAACAAAAGCCCTCTATTCGTGCGATGTTGTCGCGCCACACGGGCTTAGAGGGAAGCTTTAGGAACACCCACGACTTATACCACAAAGCTCCTTTCTTCTCCCTCCCCTTGCCAGCGAAGCGTGGCGTTGCATGAGGTGAAGTGTTGGTCAACAAAGCATTTAGGATGTCACAACTTGAGATTAGACTATCACACTAGATACTTTAGTTACCCTTTCAGGTATCTATGACTTAAATTTATTGAAATTATTAGCTGGAATATTGGTCAGAATATATTCTCCATATCGTCCAAAGACTTAACAGGTATAGACTACAAATCGTTTTCCATCTCCATCCCAAAAAAATTTTGTAATTATCTCATATGATCTTATAAACTTATTTTTAGCTTAGATCTAAACTAAGTATTGCCTTGCAAGTAAAGCTCTTGCTATGATGAGTCACAAAATAAATGCTACGGAACTCCGCACGAAGTTTCTAGCTCTAGTGTTTAAACATGTATATATTTACTCAAAATTCTTAATTTATTATAAACTAGTGAACCCGAGAACAGAATGTGCTATACATACGTAAAGTACTTTTTGACATGCGGTTTTAAATTTCACAATTTTATTTCTAAAGAATTAACGTTTACATTTGTACATTTAGGTAAAAAAAAAATCGATACTGGGTCTTCAAGGGTCAACAAACACTTCGTATTAAAATTTTGACTTTTGGTTAAAATTTTCGGCATTATATTAGGAGATGCACATCTTATGGTTGTCGCATTGCTACTAGATATCTCTTTTATAAATTTTGACCAATAAAATAGGTAATTATTGACTATTGAGTCTAAAATGGGAAAGCAGATTATTGCTATACCAGAGGTGGATATAGAATTGGGGTCTGGGGGGCGCGCGCCCCCCTTCAATAAGTTAAACCAATTAATTTAATGTTAAAGTAAATACTAGAGTTATTGTCACGTGATACTATCTCACTAACCAGATTTAATTTTTTTAAATTGTTATTGTTAAATGATTAATATACGGTAATTATTATTAATACTTAAAACAATGACATAAAGTATTAAAATGGTGACAATGGCATTTATGAAAGTACCCAAATTTAAGTTTCGCGAATCTCACCTTGTTGCACAAATATTGTTTAGGCTTAAATTTATTTTATAATTTTTATTATTACTATTTCAATGAATAATAATAAATAAGGAACCTATTGAATCAGACTATTGAAGTGACAAAATTCAAGAAACAAAATATGTATTATTTTAGTCAAGTAATATGTGATCTAGTAACTATAATAAAGCTCTAAGAATATCCAAGCCAATGATATCAAAATTAAATATTGATACCCACAAAGGGCTATACTAGAAATACAAATCTGTGCTATCAATGCACTTTAAATATGAAGAAGCCTATTAAATTTAAAGGCCATATACATTTGGCACACCCAGGTAATTAAGTCTACTCTTAGTGTAAGTTGAGTAGCATAGACCCAATTAGGAATATTAATTAAATTCATGGTGATTTAGTAAGGAGAGTTATGATGCTAATTAATTGAAAGGAACGCCTAAGAATAAGTATAAAGAGGCTCAAATGAATAAATAAAATCAAGTAGATTCTTATACAGTAAAACTAGAAAACATATGAGATTACTTAGGTTATATGGTGAATTGAAGCTAAGAACCTTAAAAATATAGATAATAAAGAGTTTAAATAAAAATTGTCAGAGAATAAGTATAACACATCATTTTGTAAGACACATATTGAATAAAGTATTATAATTTTTTTAAAAATACTTTATTCAATATGTGTCTTACAAAATGATGTGTTATACTTATTCTCTGACAATTTTTATTTAAACTCTTTATTATCTATATTTTTAAGGTTCTTAGCTTCAATTCACCATATAACCTAGGTAATCTCATATATGTTTTCTATTTTAATGTATAAGTATCTACTTGATTTTATTTATTCATTTAATACTCTTTATACTTATTCTTAGGCGTTCCTTTCTATTAATTAATACCAATAAGGAATGCCTCAACAATGCTTGTTAAGTAAGAGTAATCAAAGTCCATACCAGGACATACTGAATCAAAGAGGCCAAGAAAATACAGGGGGGGCCAAATTCTCCTAAATCTAATCTCGGCACTGAGCGTGCTAAATAATATTCAGTTGGACTCAGATAGCTTCTTAAGCTCTATGGTTGTTAACGCCTATGATCCAAGATATGATAGTGGTCAAATACACATATTTTGATGATGGTAGAACCATTATGCAATAAAACAATATTACCTAGACTTCAACTTCCACTGGGAGTAATATAAAGCATCGTAACACTAAAATCTATAAACTACTATACTAGAAAATAGACTTGCTGCCTCCTATGTACACCAAACTGAGATTACATCAATTTAAGAACCACACATGTCTACATGCAACTAACAAAGCTAGGTTTCCCACACAAGTAACATTGATATTATCATACTAAAGTATGCGCTGGATACCAGCAACATGATCCAATACCCCAAGTAAGTAAGCCACTCCTAAACAAAGAGCATTTTTAAATTATAAATTGACAGGCAAAGTCATTTAAAATATTAAATGCAAGCCTTATTCTAAAAAATCATCGCAGATGTTAAGCAACTAAAACTTTCTCAGAAGGAGGATTATAATTTCCAAAAGGAATTTCTCTGCCTACTTGGTAAGACCATCGATAACATCCTCACAAACATCAGTTAAATGTCGAGCAGTGGTCAAATACAATAAAACTGAGCTTCATGTCTTCCTCGACTGTTGATTGAACAATAAGTGTAATTTAGTGGGATGAAGACCCGAATATAATATGACGAAAATATCGGGTGGAAGGAGAAATCCTATTTCCCCATGCGTCGTTACAGTTTAGTAGACGTTTGCTTCTCGTGGCTATAAGAGCTAAATGTGGTGGGGAGCTTCATGCGCTTGCGTGTGATGTTCATTCTTTCTTCTTAATTCTTCACTAAACTTGAAAGAGTAGGTAGAATCATATAGGCCATTTTAACACACCATTGGCTGAGTAGATGTAAAAAGACTGTGCATGTAGTAAAAATATATTTCACATCAGCTGCAACAGTAAGTAGAAACTTATTGTTTGTGGTGGTTCTTTTAATGGTTTATAGGGAAGATATTAAGTATTAGCGAATAAATGTGCAATTCGGTATTGTGATGGGCTAAAGAATTTTATCCAGTCACAGTTAGTATTGTTGATAACTTGCTTTATAAAGATTATTTTCAGTTGATGAATTACACCAGAAATCTGGTAGATTTTTTTTTTCAGAATTTAATGGAAGCATGAATAATCTCACAAAACTTTGCCGCATCAGAAATTCAGATGTCAAATCTTCCATTGTAACAGTTGGGTAGTTTCTTTTATCTTTGACGAAGAGGGTCATTGAAGCTTGCTTTAGATGAGAAAAGTAGGATGAGATTTAAACTCCTTGTACTGGTCGAGCACGCTTGGACCAGAGACAAACGTACACCAGACCAATAGCATCCAGGTTAAAATGGCTGTACTCTTTGGGAGAGCATGAGTCTTTCAATGCGGAGATCGCTACGTGAAGTCTCTAGTGATAACTTAGCTATCAAGTAGGCATTTTTAATAACGGTTCACATTAAATATTGCTTTACTAGAAAAATACACAAATTGCCTTATAATGTCAATAAAACTGCTTTTACAAAGCTAGTTTCAGGTAGTAGCCACGCCCCTTTACATAATTCAACTCCCCAAACGAGTCTGCTTGGACAGAAAATTACAAAGAAAACTTTAAGAAAAATGCTACCTTTTTTGTTCAAGAGAATGTTTGCAATTTGTCTAGTTGTTAACAATATTCAAATACAATAGAATTTCTACTTATCTGTAAAGGTTGGTTCATTGAAAGGGGCTAAGGGTTGTTTCATTGAAAGGGGCTAAGGGTTGGTTCATTGAAAGGGGCTAAGGGTTGGTTCATTGAAAGGGGCTAAGGGTGTGAATTGGGGCTGGTTATGGAATTGCTGGTACCTGATTTATCGTTTTAAGAAAGCAACGCCTTTACAAATAGCAATTTGAAAGTGAGTTGTTTCACTTGGAAGTGCAATAATTTTATCAGTATCCAAGGAATCAACATGGTTTAAGAAGCGCAGCAGAAGTCCCAATAGACTCAGTGTTTGATATATACCTTGTCTGTGTGCTAGACTCCTTACCGTGGACCTGACGTAATCACATTTCTGAGAATAACTAACAAGGTACCTTAAAAAATTCACATTTTCCACTAAAACTACTGGAAGGTCAGAGTCGTCAGCCGGCATGATGGACTTTCTATAAAAAAAAAAGTCCCCTATTGAAAAGGTTTGAGAACCACAGGTTTAAATTAGCCTAGAACTGCCCATACATCTTGGATTAGATTAAACATTAACTAATACAAGTTGTTGGTTAAAATGTTATTTCAAACTTGAGAACACTAAATAAACTAACATACATAGTATAAATTATTAGTGGTGGATTAAACACTCAAGCTATTATAAATTATAAGTAACGGTTATAGCCACATCGAAATATATCTTTTTAATTAAAAAATGACATCTGGACACGGGTTCAATTCCCGTTTCAAGATGTCATTTTTCAATTTAAAGAATAAAGATTATTAATATGGTTCCATATACTTTTCTGAGACATTAAATAAGTCTCAACCAGCTTCGGTGGTCCTATGGAATGAGTCCTTCTTTAAAAAGACTAAACTGCCGATGATAGGAGATCAGGGTTTAATTTCCAGTAGGGTGTAATGAGGCTGGTTTTTCATTGAATGGTTTTTCACTCTGTCACCATTCAAATCCGGATGCACTTCATCTTAATTCGACTTTCTTCGTATCAACTACATCAGCGTAATAAGTAAAAATATTAAAAATGCTAGCATGTATTAAGTCGCAATACTGAAAAAATATATCATTGTGCATATTGATTTGTTGAAATAGTCAGGCAGGCGTCAAAAAAGGACTGTTTCAGTAGTAAAACAGGTGTGAATATAATATATCTACCGCCGTATTCAGATGAAAGTCTTTATGTGTATGCTGAAGAGGTCAATTTGTTTAGAAATTAGCATGAGTTCGCTATAAATAAAAATGTTATGACATAATTTTATTAAAATATGTTCTTTATAATACCAAAATATAGTTTTTTTTGCATAATTTACTTAAAAAAAAAACATGGTTTCTAAAAAGTCTACAATCAGAAAATCTCCTTAACTTTTGAGTCCCTAGAGAGAAGTATTCAAAACTAAAATAAAATATATTAAATTTATTTGATTCATTGTGGAAGCTACCAACATGGTTTGGTTATACTTATAATACAAAATCTTTGCATTGAATAATAATTTTTATGATATTTTCATGACATTTTAGGTGAAGGTATTGTTATTACTATTAGATTGATGATAAAACTTCATAAATAAACCACAACAGATTTAAAAAAATTTAAACCTTATAAAATAACTAAATAAAAAACATTTATCCAAACAATGACAAATTACGATATTATCAATTAAATACTAAATTATTTCACAATATATCTCAGAGTTATTTCTACATTTCAAATTCAAGAAAATTATAGTTGTTAATAAAGTAAATGACCCACATTTATGTGAAGACAGCGTGCGAATTAATTTAAAATAAACACCTTCACAACACACATCCAAGCTTTGAAACCCAGCTTTGTCATCTCCAACGAACCAGGCTAGATTAGATAAACGTTTGATCTCCGTATTCAATGGTATTGGTAGTAATGTGATTATTTACAGGTTATTGGTTTTCTTCATTTACCAGGGATTAACTGGTGCACCAACTAGTTCATATATTTATTTGGCTTAGAGGATTTTTTTTTGGTATACTCAATACAACACCAAGGTTATTAACAATTTTAATCTAGAATACTTATTTGAAAATTAACTCAGAGGAAATCCACCAGCATTAGATTGGAGAGATAATGGAAAAATCACAGTGGTAAAACACATATGGGAAACCCACCCTTCAGTTCACTTGGCCAAGATTCAAACCTCAACCTCCATAACACTAGTGGCCATACAGTATATTGAAAATATAACACCCCCAACCATATGAGCACCAGTGTGGGACTTAAGTGAGATGCCAGGTAAATAAATTCACCTATTATTTGAGAATTTAATATATTTAAAATAATTAATTAATTCACGGAATCGTTGACTTAGAAATAAATCTCGTAAGATTTATATAATTATTTTTAAAAGAAAAAGCATTGCCAACAATGATAAAAAAATAATCTGTTACCACGTTGAATATCCAGGTACCACATTACGCATGCGTACGTTTGTTTCTTTTGTTATTTTCCAGGAGAGCAATTCTAGAAGCTAGTAATAACTCTGCTATGGAATGGAACCTCCAGCTACGGTCCACAGCACATGGCTAGACAGCCTCCTAAACCAGGCGCTGAACCGTAATTGCAGTGTCTGTGAATATCCACGCTTCCGTAGGAGAATAATGAGTGACAGGTTGAAAAGAGAGGGAGAAATATTCCACCTTTAGTGGAGCTGTGAGCACTCCTTAATTAATTTATAATTATTTGTCGTAGAGAGAGCGTGAACTATTTAGTTATGATGGGATGGTTGAATCTGGTGGTGGGTGGGTAGAAAGATAAATTAAAAAGAGGGAAAGCATGTCATCACTGATATATTTTTTACAATACAATAAAAAATTAGAGTTTTACAATTTTGTTAAAAGCTTGTTTTCAAACATTTATACATGCAAAAAAATGTGTAAAGATAATTTCTTATAATGGAATCTAGAAACAAGTAATCATTGAATATCACAAACAATGTGTCATTCATTGTAATTACGAGCATACCCGTATGAATGCGACCACAGATTAATTAATTTAAGAAGTAGCTAATTGAATTAAATTTTTAGCGTAGTAATTTTTATTAGTTTACAGATGCTAGTGATGTCCTAAATATATAATATGTATTTCAAATTTAAGTTATATTAAACCATATATTTTAGAAAAGATATTATTTCTAGGAACCAATCTAATTTATGTATAATACACACACACACACATATATATATACATATATATATACATATATGTATATACATATATGTATATACATATATACATATATATTTATAATTGGATTCTAAATGTTTCATTTTGTGTTGTAGTTATTTGTTAAATTTGATAATTTTTATAAATTTAGCTGTGTATAAATACTAGTTCTTTATGGCTCAATAATATGGTTCAAAATAATTTTTTTAGAATAATTATTAAAATAGTTAATTTTAACAACTTACTATACTAAAAATCTTTAAACCCTAGTAAAAAATAGTTAATTTTAACAACTTGCTATACTAAAAATCTTTAAACCCTAGTAAATAATTTATTGAATATGTATTTCGTAAATAAATAAAACAAATAATAACATTAAATTCGAATACACATATTAATGTTAGACAAAATGTTTTCAATTGATCATCATTGACTGGGATACCAAGGTTCAGACCTCGACTGGGTATAAGAATGACTGGGGTTGATCTGAGGGATATTTAATTTGATTTGTTTAAAACATTTATAAAATGTTTTTAATAATAAACCGGCAAAGATAAATTTAATAAAAAGTGTGACCATTTGATTTCATAATTCTAAGGTATGTTCACATACTTCTTTCTAAAATGAGTAATGCTTGTAGTTTAAAGTATGTGTTCTTTTCTAATCCGCTCTATGCTAGCGTTTGTTTATCTCTTATTGTGTACTCTGTTAATCCCTATGCTTTAGATTAAATCGTTAATAACCTTTTGGGTTATTGGTAATTATTTTAAAAACAGTAGTAACTATCGAATGTCTTTTGCAACTCTAAAACCAACACATTGTCAAAACTCACTAAATATATGTTGATAATAATATCAATTAATAATAATAATAATAATAATAATAATATCAATTAATAATAATAATAATAATAATAATAATAATAATAATAATAATAATAATAATAATAATGGCATGTCTGGACTAAATCAAGCAGTAGTTTAATCTGCAGAAAAAATAGTCCGTACTAATGAATCGTTTCCCACGTAATACCCGAATGTACTAATCGTACATCCTTTCCATGGAGGCTCTTTCCATGTCCCGATGATATGAGGTGATGGGTTTAATAAATCTGAGGGAGTGAATCCAATGAAGATATCAACATAGTACCGGTACTAGCTGGGAATTGAGCCCAGGATCTCTACATCAGCAGGCAGAAGTTCTGACCACTATACCACGAGGATGGTTATTTACTAAAGTAAGGGAGACTTGATATTTTATTTTTATTTTTCGAACAAATCTAATGTGCCTAGTTCACTTCATAAAAAACATCTGCGTGTATTTCACCACGTAAATATTAATATAAAGTGGCTCTCACTCAGTTCACACTCAACTCACACTCAACACTTAAACCTAAATAAGGCATTATAGCGCTATCTCTGACCCGTTACTCTCTGTTTAACAGAATTAATCAATCAGCTTTGTATAGTTGAAAATTAGCTAGAATATTGTACTCATTGAATTCAGAAACAAATAATATTTTAAAACACGAATACGAAGATATATTTTTTTCAGCATTTCGTTTGAAAAATGTAAAACGTGACATCACCAATATGACACACACACATTTGGTCATAAACCTTCTGTACTGAATAGTGTATATACATGAAAACAAAATGTGTTGGTGGCAGAAGAAAACAAAAGCCATTCCGAAAGCATGCGATTTTTTTTTTTACTCTTTGATAGTTGATCTAATTTGAATTTTTCTGCATTTATATATTTAATAAAATGCAGGATGAAAACTTTAAACTCATATGTATAGATGGAACTAAAAGACCTGGGTGGATCCAAACGTAAAAGTTTCTCCATCAGCGTGTGGAATGCTAGCTCGAAACTGTAATTATTCTAGAGTTCAGTTTTGAAATTGGTTCCACGGTTGGTTTCCAGATAAGTTGGGTCGAAGGCTTCTGATAGCTTTTCCTACTTGTAGGTTCAGCCAGGGGTTGGTAGGAATAGGGGGTTATAGGGAGGGGATCGAATATGTGTGGGTAAATTCCACACCGACTGAAATTAGAAAGGTCGCCAATCGGAATGTGGTTACTAGTTTGTACTGAAATCGGAAGCAATAGGGAAAGAGAAACCGCAGAACACTTTTTTTTTAAATCACAAAGGGAGGTAAAAAAAACACATACAGAATGATAGTCTTGTATTCAAACAGACGTGTAGCCAGTAGAACAATTTGTTATTCGAGTCAAGCTTTAATCAGTTGAATAGAACTAAATTAAAGGAATATCAATATTTTGTCTAATCATGGAGTTTTATTAGTTGGTGTAAGTTCTGTGGAGTTAAATGTTCAACACAAGGATTATTAAATAATTAATATAAAGGAAAAGGATGAGGAATTTAACTAAGAGAAAATAAACCAGAAATATTATGGTGAGTATATGGAAAACCAACTTGTAAAAATCCCATTTGTGATACCAGCCCTCTTACACCTTCAATGAAAACCAAAGTTAAACTAAATTATAAATACTTATGACTCTCATACAGTTATTGGGTGAGTTAACGTTCATAAACTAAGATTATGTATATATATTTATCTGTGTGTTTGTGGGTCAAGTCTCTAAAATAGCTCTCGAGTTGTAGATTTGCCCAAAAATCATTGGGCCTTACCCCAGCCCCTGTGGTTTTGACAGGCAATGAAGATGACCTAGACGAATTTGGCCCTGAATATTAGTTGTATGCATAATACAATATTTAGGTAATTCTAAGACTATTTAAATATATTTGATACAATCAAAAATTGATCCAAGATTTATTAAACTTATATAAAATCCTAAATATATAACGATGGTACGGACTACGCATAATGTATATAATTTTTTTCTTATAAATAAATAGTTTTATATAGATTATGGAGAGTGGAGGATATTACTTACCCTGCTTTAATAACATTACATTGTTAGGGTACTCAAATCTAGCAGGTTACGGTGGACAGGTCATGCAGCGCGAATGGGAGAATCTAGAAAAGCGTTTAAGGTCTCAATTTGCAAGCCCAATGAGAAGAGACTATTGGGAAGACATAGACGTAGATGAGAAGATAATATTTTAATGGACCTGAAAGAGATGGGTTTGATAATATGGACTGAATAAGTGTTACACTGCTTAAATTTTATGAATTTTAACTAATATATAATCATGTATGAGACTTTTAGAACAATTTTATTTATTTATTTATTAAATTTAGTATCACTTTTTTTTTAGTACGAACATTTTTCCAGCGTATTTTTTTCTAATCGGTTCGACTAAACATTGTATTTTGGCCACTTTAGGATACGCAAAATGGTAGAAATATTACCATCGACTATTTTCTCCAGGTATTATTTTGGCTAAAACAGTAATCGAAAGCATATTTTTTCTTCATAACTAATGTTATTTTCTCTTAATCACACATTAAATGGGAAAGCAAGTCATTCCTACATGACAACCTTAACTTATCCATGGCTGATAAAATCATAGTAAACACTTATGATGGTAGCTTGACTCTAACCATTCATTTTAAAATGTTTAGGAGAGATTTATGTTATGTTACGATTAGGCTAGTAAACAAAACTAATAGTGGAGTAAGGGGTCTCTACTACCAGGTGTAGTGCGATACGATGAGTCACATTGCAACAAGTTAAGGGGGAGTCACATTGCTCTCCATATTGGGTATTATGCCAAAACTGACTATGTTGCACAATGAAGCGTTAATCCATCCTTCTATCAAGTAATAACGTGTTTAATAACGGTTCACTCTGTGTTGGTAGATGATGTTTATTTTAATTATTTTGTTGTCACTATTTAGACGCTAATTTTGCTCTCAAAATATAATAAGCCTATTGAACTGTCAATGGTGGGGGAGAGGGGTTGGGTGTTCTAATCCCAGTCATGTGTACTGAGGATGAATTTCCCTAAAATGTTTTCCAATTTCTCTCAAAGACTATTCGAGTACACTTCCTATAAATTTCAACATTTCTCATCCCTAACACTTATGTGATATTAGTAAACTACATTACTTCATACCCTTTTCGATAACTTTTGGTTTTCGTGTTTCTTAATTTTTAAGGTATTTTAATTTCATATACAATATTTCAATTTTCAACCTCACTCAGAATAACTTATTATGTATTTATATCGTAAATTTTAAGATTTCTTTCCCCATTATCCAGACCCCATTTTAGAGTTTATAATTTAAAGACTTTTTCTGATTACATAGAGAGTATTAGTTCTATAAATTTTATCTCCCCATTTACCAAATCTAAATTTAAAAATACATTTTCTTATAGTTTGGAAATTATTGGTTTTATTAAAATATTTTTCAAACAAAAGTTTATTTTTAACAGTCCCAAAACTTTTCAAAAATAAGTTTTTTAGCCCCTCATAAAACTAATAGTTCAGGCTGTACGCATATTTACTAATTAGAAGAATGAATTGGGCTGACTAGGGTTGAATTTAACGGAAATGTTCCATATTTTTTGTGTAGGGAGATTGGAAAACTATTTAGGAAAACCACCCTTATTACACCAGATTGGGATTCAAATCCTGATCTACCTGTCATCTTCACTTTAGTCTCACATGGGAGTGATAAATTAATTTTTATCTCAAAGAGTTGCTGGGATATCATAAAAATTGTAGATATCTGCTTGTGTAAAATAAAGTCTTTGTATCTCTTATTCCTCAAAGAATGTGCCATTTCTCTTAATATGAATCTTAATCAAAATCTTTAAATCCAATCTTTATAAAATAATTTAATTTTTTGTTTGGATGGATGATTCCATAAGCAACCCTGGGAATTCTAACGAAAGCCCTAGTTTTAGATCGATTGGAAAAATGTTTTCGACTCTAGTCCAAGATGAAGATACACAGATAGATAGAAATATGACATTGGAAAACCAGTTTTTCAGATTCAGAGTGTCATGAATCGTTGATTTTTATAAAAATATCGAAATAAATTTTTGTTGATCTCAATACTTGATAAATTCTAGGGGTCGTGATAAAGTACAAATGTTTATTGTTATAAACGCGAACAATATTTTACCGCGCTTAAGCTGCCAATTAAAAGCGAAGAAATGAGATTGTGAACAATAAGTATTTTATTTAAGTTTAAAATCAACCTAGGTGCACTTGATAAGCATTACAACAGTCTGGAGCATCAGTGAGAACATTTATCTCAGCAAACCAAAATTTACCGTGACTGAAAATAATTCAAGGACTGGTGAAGTGGACGTGATCCTCTGAAATATATACTGTGTCCCGTCATGTTGAATGTATTTTAGATTGCCTCTGTGACTGCGAGGGAAGATTTGAGAATAGCTTGGTCCGAAAATGATACGAAATATTGAACAGCAGAACAAGAATCACAGATGTATAAACTGCCATCCTCCATGGTTCAATAATACTTAAATAGCCATTCTATGTAACCTTCAACCGTAAATTATCCACGTTATATATTTATGCCGTTCACTGAATACGATGTAGTTGCACAAGAAGTTTCTTAGATTTTAGTTAAACTTTTTACGTTGATATTTTTGTTTTTAAACCTTTCCTGTTATTTTAAGCTCAGATACTCTTAAAGTATTTTATTTTAATAGAACCCGCTATTTTTTGTTTCCAAAACGTCTTACTACCCGTCCAGGATGTATTCGTATTTTTCTCAGCACCACATCTTTCTTTCCGTTATACGCCTATGTATTAATTACGCCATGCAGCCACCGAGGCGGATGTATATCCATATTAGTTACGTCAATAGTATTGGAATAAGGTGGTATAATTGAGATGTATTGCATCCAAATCCACTCGTAGGAAGAGCTGGAAACCATTTATGAAAAAATATCAGTAGTTGCGACCTGAACTAGATACCCCACCATCCTATCACCAGTAAACCAGAAAATATGAACCAAATATTTGGTCCACCTGCCCATCAATGCATTGGTAAATTTACTAACGTTCTTTCTCTTTTTTTAGCGCAATGTCTTACTACCTGTTCAGGTTGTACGCATATGTACAACCAATTACACTAATGAGTTTGGGATAAGGAAGGTTTAATTTAGAATAATTGTACCAACCATTTTTTAAATCCAGCCTGGTCACACCAGACTGGGATTTAGACCCCAATCTCTCTGTCATTGGCAGTCTAGTTTATTGCGAGAGTGACGCCTTAAGCCATGGTGCCACAAGTAATAATACCATTAAAATAGTTTATATTTATAAAATATATACAGTTACGGAGTTTTTATCATTACCAGCACCGATGGACAAGCAGAAAAAAGTATAAGTCTCACCCTGACTTATTTTTTGTGCATGGGATGGTTAGGGTATGAATATCAGCCTAGTATACTGAAATGCTGGTACACTTCCCCTAAATATTACCTTCCTCATAACTATACTATATAGGTGTGTATGATTTATGTGTAGCAAGGAATGTCAGTAAAATGGGGTTTACACACAAACATTAATCGTACAGTTGAAAGTATTTGTTGAAAACATTTCTTGATAATTTAAACGTAGATTAGGAGAATGGAAAATTCAAATATTTCTCCCAAATATACGCTATACAATAATACTTATTATGGCGTCTTACTACCCTTTAAAGTACTAATTACGCCAATGGATTAGGAATGGTGAAGGTTGAATATAGAGGAAGTAAACCCACATCTGCGTGGAGGGAGCGTGGAGAACGAACCTCCAGTCAATCCGAGTGAGATTCGAACCTCGATCTCCCCGTCCTCAGCAATCGAGCTCAGCTTGAAACTAGCGCGTTAGCTAATTACGCTACCAAGAAGGGTATATATACTATATACAAATTACAAAGTTAGTTATTAAATATTTGTACTATGGATTCAAAAATCATTAATGGTATATAGCCTCTTTCCTTATTCCGATGTTCCAGTACATTATAACCCTATCCTTAAATCCCCTTCTTTGATACTCCTCTCTCTATTCTTCATTATTCTCTTCCATTAGACTACCCATTACATTTTAACCCTAACCTAAACCCCCCTTCACTGATAAAGCTCCCGCAATATTTTGTTAATCTCTTTCTTCTAAATGATAACAATTATTAATTTTCATTGGGATACATCAATGTGTGTTTTTAGCTAATACTTGTGTCAAATTTGCTCGAAATTAAAACAATAATTCTCAATAAGTTTTTACAAAAAATGTATTTACTCAATTGACTATTGATTATGAAAATCACTTTTCATGTACCACTTATTAAGATCCATCCGGGATATCGACATATATATATTACGTTACTAAGGTAGATGACGAAGGTGAATTATGGAGGGAGGTTGAGAAACCATTTTGATAAAAATGCATTATATTAGTTTAAAGAAGGGGGGAAGTGTAGAAAGTAAAATATTAGGCTATATTCAGCTGCAATTCAAACCCTGGTCTTCTGAGGTAGAATCTATAATCCCAATTTATCAACCTATTAATGATATAAATGTTGAATAATTATTTAATATAAACAACGTGGAGTAATGATTTTAGAAATGTGTGTTAAACAGTTGGTCTTATATTCATTTTGTGTTAATTGGTTTAAGATCAAGCCCACATTTTATCTAGAATTTTAGTTTGGTGTGTGGATTTTTTCAGTTGGCATTGAATATAAGATAATCTTTACTACATTCACATTGTTAATATCTTAAGTTATTGAAAGGGCATGTGATTTGGTGAAATAATTATACATACATAATTAATATCGGCGCACCAAGCCTTAATTACTCCTCCGGGCTATCTCCATATTTGCACTAACAGTACAGAATTGTGGAAGGTAGAATTTAAACAAAATGTCCCAGAATTTACGTGGAAGCTTAGTGGTAAGCCCTTTTTTTTTACAAAACACCTCAGTGACACTGGCTGAAATTTGACCGAACTCTGACCTCTTAGTTACATGGAGATCAAATTAGGCCAGGTTAACGTCCTAGCCCACATGTCCATCGGAGAGAGTAACGGGACGTAAAGTGTACTTTGTATGAGCCTCAACTAAACAAACCACCTTAATGCAGAACTAAAGCTAATATAGAAGATACCGTACAGCACTAACAGCCGGAATAGTAGTCTCTATTAATTCAATAATTTTTATAATGTTGTCTGTATGTAAATATGTATATCCGTCCAGATGACTTTTAGTACTTATAAATAAGAGAGAAAGTTGAAATTTGGTGAAATTATAGATGAATCATTTAAGAGGTGCGCAAAACATTCAAACTTGAAAATTAATAAAAAATTTTTATAGAAAATGATATCATGATTTATTAATCATTTTAATTCGTCTACATGGGATTTACAATTCAAAAGGAACGATAAACTAGAATACAAATTCCAATATCAAATCCAAAGATAAATAGCAGATTATAATACAGTGACCTGTTTTCATAGTTTTGTTTGTTCCGTATTAATATTAGTAAATAACTAAATTAATAAAGTGTTTCTATGACAGACAAAAATTACACAGTTAACGTTCAACATGCTTATTTAATTTATGCTTACATTTACATTTAAATGTATTAAAACAAATCAATAATACTATAACTAAAAGGCATCTTGAAAATGAAATATCTGGAGAATACATTGAAAGAAAGAAGATGTTTAAGAAAATGCCATATCCTCTAACGCAGATCTTTGCCTTCATTTGTGTATTAGTTTTTCTGTCGAGCTAAGTAGTTATGCCAAACATTCTTGGATATCCTTACAGAGAACTTCGCCAGTAAACGCAATTTTAATTCTCCCTGATTTTTTATTTTTTAAATTTGTCTCTTCGAGATTTACAAAACATAACGATTCTACAAGGCAGAAATTGAGAAGTCTTTAAATAGAATAAGTCTCCCCATCACCTTCTGGAAATCATCTCAAATATATCTGACATGAAATTGAAGGAAACAATTTAGAGGAACGTGTATTTTAATTCAAACGCGAAACAAAATCTTAATTTAGGATGACTTTGAATGAAGCAACCGTCATCAGAGGCCAAACTGCTATTATGTGATAAGTAAACCATGGCTCTAGGCCATGCAATAGATGCAGTCATACATTTTTTGCAGAGTAGGTTTCAATGAAAAGATTAACACTGGGGGATGAATTTAGATAACTTTTATCAACTATTCCGCAAGCTCGTAGGACATAAATCATCTAGACAAGTATTAAATACTCTCAGATGTGGAAGGAGTTTAAAATCAATAAGTTAAATAATGATGTATGGGAAATTGACTGTAGCTACATTATTGTATATTGCAATTGAGTGATGGACAACTGAAAAATACAGCTTTAAAGAAAATATCATAGAAGGGCCAGAGGATATATTAATACAAGGCTTGGTAGTTAACGAAACATTTGGAAATAGGCTGAGAAAAACTGATATTTTGAAAGGCCATTCTGTGTCCACGAGATTACAAATATCTTAAAAGAGAGGTCAATTATAACATTAGTATGAACTCAGTTGAGTGTAAGTATGAGTGGAGAAAAAAAGGCAGCTTTCCAGCAGATTTTCTAAACAGTTTTATGAACTTAAGAATACTTCCACACAAGTTAAACTCGAGAATAGGAAGTATTGTAATGCTCATTGGGTACCTAATTATTAAACAAGGTCTACGTAATGGAACTGTCTAGAAGTGACAAAATTGGATGATAAGCTATATTTCCTTCAACAGTTTTTAACAGAATTATATCAAGGGAATAAATGCTTCTTACCGACAATAGATTTGGTACCTGTTGACCCTGGAATACTTTTGTATTGAGAAAAGGACTGTTCAGTTATACTAGGGATTTAAGTCACTACTAACTAGTCACAAGGTCAAACAATGGGCATGGTTGGTATCCATCTGCACAAGACTGTATGCCATTGTACGCGACCTTTTCATACAAATTTTATAGTTAATTTAATAAAAAAAGAATTAATGTTGTTTACTCCTACTACAGAAACATGCATTTTTCCATATAAAACCTAACAATTCATGCACTTATCAATGGAAGGTTATGTTTTGCTAGGTTGGTTAGCATTATAATCAAACTGTCGTAGGCAGACCTAAACTCTGTTTATAATAAATATTTAACTTATATTTTCAAGATCCAACCGAGTTTACCTAAACTTGCCTACAACCTCTTCCATAAGGGTCAACGAACAAGATGGAATTAAGACGTGTTTGATCCGATGCAAACCGAGAGACCACCTTAAAATCGATACTTGGTAGTTCAATGTAAAACGTGCTCTCTAATCTATTACCATAGTTTCACCACCTGACGCACCCTACCTTTGTATTTTGCCACAAGGTTAGCTTTCACCAAGCCCTTTATACCATCCCATCTCTTTTCACCCAGAACACAATCTCTTCATAAACTTGTGCAGCATCCTTCTCACTACATTACAAGAGTAGTTCCTTACCCCCTATATATATATCTCTCTCTCTCTCTACCGACCATCGCTTCTTGTCATAGACCCCTCCTACTTTCCTTCCCCACCTTCTCCGTCCCGTCCTTTGCACCATTTCCCTTATGGGCCTCAGCAAACTTTTGTCACATAATTATCCTAGTGGAGAAACTCTAATTAATAGTTTCCTCCCAGGATAAAGTGTTTTAGTTGAGCAAGAACTCCATCACAACAACGTAGCACCTCACATAAACACACACTCACACATACACGCATGCATGCACACTCTATTAAAAGGTTAAAAGGTTAAGAGCAAAGGGTGGTTTATAAATAAAGATACAATTTGGCTCTGCTTGAAACTTGGCAAGTTAATAGGTGGTAATATTTTTGTTGCCATGCCTACCTTTAGGCGAATGCACTTGAATAAATTTTTAAATAAATCTTCTTATATTTTTATTCAAATAATACGTGATAGCCCGTTGACTAATCGTGTCTAAATTTGGCAATTACATCTTTCAACTTTAGCCTATAGAGTTTATACTTTAAAATGAAGATTGGAAATTCAGTTGAATTATATAGAATTATTTTCTTATTTTGATTTTAATCTCAAACTAAAAATTACCCTTATTGTACATTTTTCTCTACACTGTGAAATTAAAAAGACACTTGGGCACGGGAATCAAACCAAGGATCTCTATCTTGGTATCCCAATGCTCCTACCACTGAGTTATACAAGATCCGTCCCGTGCCCAAGGTCATTATTCACTCATATCTTAAGGCAGAGTCTGGGATGGACGTGCGGAGATCATCAGACACTTATGAGAGATCAATAAATATCGCGAGCTACCAGATAACGCTACCATCTTTGACTTAGAAGGGATTTATGTGGCGAATAGTTCAACTAGCAGCTATGATCAGACACACCACTTGAACATCTTTTATTCAGTGCAGCACAAGTTTGAGGGCTTAGGAGGGTTGAATAACTATGTTATACAGTATGTGTAATAATATTATTGTATTGTGCATTGCTGTGTTTCGTAACAATGGCTCGCACCAATTTGTTTGGTGGCTATAAATAATTATTCATTTGGATTTGTGATTTTCAGATAATCTTATTTTCAAACGGTAATGAATGAAAATTTATTTTTACTACCTACTAAACTAATTACTAATAAATAAATAATATTACAATGGCCATCTTATGTTAATAGATTAATAAAATCAAGTCATTATTAAAGAATTGACCTCATCTATATTTTCTTTTCTCTTACTGTTACTATAAGCGAATAAAATAAAATAAAATATTAAAATGATTGTTAAATCTAAATTAATAAGGTATTTTTTTGCACTTAAGTTTACATTTTCCCCTTGCCCTATATTTAGTAATAAAATAAGAGGTGTTTCGACTCTGCAGCAACATATAATAATTTTACCATTTTAATTTTTATTCTATTGAACTATGCCTTTAAATTAAAGTTCCTTTAATATATAATGTTTATAAGCTATTATTAATTGTGTTATATTCAAGAATACAGTTGTAATTATTTTTGTAAACTGTACCTTAATATCATTCGGGATATCTGCACATTTATATTAAAATTAGAAATATAACGAACATTGGCGAATGTCCGAGTCCTAATACTACTAATATTTCAACCTAAATTAATTTAAATTAACAATATATTTATGAATCTACAATGGGTTTTATTACAGCATTTTAACGGAAATAACTACAATGAACCAGCACTGGTCGTCTAGATAAAAGTTTACAACAATGTAAAAACCTGGTAAATGTTTACTTACTTTAATTTTGTATATCCAATAAGAAGAGAACTAAGAGTGAAGGACTGCCATCATTGTTAAGTTCCACCAAGCATCACTGATGTCGCTTACGAGGACTCGTTTGACTTAGGGAATTTATCAATCGTTAAATTTTATTTTAAAAAGGTTTTATTTGATTCTTCTCATGTGTTTATTATAATAAATACTCTGGGTTTGATGTTTTGTGTTTTTATTGTTTAGTAATTTACTATGTTGAGTTAAATATTCAATCCTATGATACGACTGTGTTCGGGAAGCTTCGTACGAGATCGGGATGTTCTTTCGTTTAGACTGCAATCAAGCAATCCATAGAATGAGTAAAATAAACGTTGTCTTAGGTCAGTTTGGTTAACTTTGTGTATTTGTTTATTGACGATATTTCTCCTTCCTAATTAATTGATAGATTGTATTTTTATTTGTCATTTTAAGATTATTTAAGGAAACCCTCGGAGTTTATAGATCAAAAATTATAGTTTTGTCTAAGTTAAAGTAGTATTTGTCACCATGTTCTAAATGGACTAAAAATTAGAGAAGAGCATCCTATAAGTAGTTTTGAGGAATTTTATTTGAAGTAGGGCCTACGCTTTTGAGTGGCGTGTTTAAGAATACGGTGTCACAAAACATACTAGCCATCAGTTCAGCATCAAAAGTTAATAACATCTTACGAAAGTTTTATTATATTTTATATCAACCTACCAGATATCTTATCAACCAGTACGTAAGCGTAAGAATTTCATACTTTATCATCATTTTAGAAGATTTTAACTAAATACAAGTTTGAAAAGCCTTGTCAACTTAAGTTGCGATGTTATGGTATTGCATCCATTTCTAAGAGTAAAACTAAATTCTACAAACTTTTATAACTAATTTGGAAATTATACAACCCTAAGCTGTGTTTATAACGAAATTTACAGCTAAGGGTTGGTTTAATTAATTAGCGGCCATATTGATATTTACCTATGCATCACTTTTGTGTCCATCTTGGAGAACACTATAGAACTCACTAAAACATTCATTTTTGTACAAATTGAACTTTAATGAGGTAAATTTACAATCAAATGCATCTTTATTTAATTTCATTGTTACTATAAACTATACATTTCAGAATTAATGCAAATATTGTTTTCATTTTCTCGTAAGACACACTATTTTTATTAATCAAGGTAAAGACACATTACCTAATACATTAACGACACTGAATTTTAGTTTGTAAGAGGGTATTGTTTAATTTGTTGTGTACTGCATTTCATGTTTTGTTACTGGTGTGAACAATCATTTGTCACGAAATTGTAGTCATAATTACTGACGTAATATTATATTATGTGATACTTATTCATGGATGATGCTAAATTGCACTTTCTTAATACACACATCTCAACAATTATACTTTTTAATCCCATCATTTTAGTGGCAATATCTCCCAGTGTAAACCTCTGTGTCCAGCTTTCTTGTTCACTGTCCTGAGACCTATAAGACACCTGCAGGTGTTGAGAGAAGTGCTCGTGTTTACCGACTACAACTGAGACAATTAGTTGGCGTCCCACATATTATAGATATTTAATTCTTGAGCACGACTTTGTTAGGTGATCCACCCCTGTCAGTGTATTGAGAGAAAGGGAGGGTTTGTACAGAATGTAGAATTTAGAAAGAATTCACCCATATTGGCGTGGAGAAAAGATTGAATACCGAATTCAGTATAACCTGCTGGGATTCAAGCCGTAAACTTCTTGTTACCTACTAACCAAAATAGACAAGGTCGATGCCTTATCTTTTATAACCGCCTATGAGAATCCATTTCAAGTTAAGTTAACAACGCAATAACTAATCTTTTATTAATTTACTTGATTTTATTAAAAATTTTTTAACAAGATCAAAGCATTTATTCTTCAAGTTGAGTCAAATTTTGAAGTCATTCAAAATATTGTGTATTTATCTAATACATTATTTTTTCTTATTTTTAAATTACTTAATAAAGTATGCTATGAAAGGAATTTAAGTGACATAAAATTACGTATGAAATTCATAGACAAATTAAATTTTATTTTCTATGTTATTTCTAGCACTATATATTACTACTTGTTCAGGTTATATGCGTATGCACTAATTACATTAATTACATTAGTGATCTAGGAATGAGGAATGTTAAATTTATAGGAAATGCACCTAAATTTGGGTGAAGGGAGGAGAAAAACTCTTTTGTAAAAAAAACCACCCTCAGCGCTTTTTATTGGGATTAGTTACACGACCTCCCTGTTATCCGCAGTCTAGTCTAACACGAGAGTGACGTAGTAGATCATGTGGCTACCGAATCAGGCTATTTTATATGCTCTTAAATTAGCTATTACTATCTTAAATATTTAAAATGCTATAATAAACATCTATGAACTACTTGACTATAATTTATAAGTTTAAAATATAAGATGAATTAGTCAAATTACTTTTTTAAGTACAAATTAAAAGGCTACATGTTTAAGGGCCATAAACGAGTATAATGGCCGCCATTAACAAAACTAGAAGTAATCATGAAATCTTGTCCGTAATTTGAATATAATGTTACTTGTAATTTTCAGCCATATTAAAGTACAAGCGCGTGCTTAGTTTTTATTAGTTAAAATATGACTTAGCCACATTTAAAATGAAAATAATTTTACATTTAAGTACACTAATATTAATATTTTTAACTCTAGATTATGAAATGGAAGATTAACATTTTTAATTGTTATTGACAATGTGTGCTATACATGTTTTGATTAAGCCACTAGTTTTAAATATGGCATACGAATGTATGAATATATACATATTTTAAAAGGTGAATCAATTACAAAATCAATTTAATTACCGCTTACAATGATAAATATTGTAATTACAGATCTGTATCATCGTGTGAACTCCAGTGGGAGCTTGGCCAACCCCAAGCGTACTACTTTCATAATAGTTCCTCTCTTTTATTTTCGGTACAAATTTTCTGTACTCAAACAAGTACGAACAAAGAGGTACTGTACATGTGTACTGAACAGGGCTAATAGGTGCAGGGGTTGTTTATGTTGACCCGCAGTGTGTTCACGCTGCGTCTGACTGCGTCTCTCTGAAGTACAAAGGGGATTCTAATTTCCATTGTAACCAGGTGTATATTTATTCACGAAGTTACCTCCTTCGTTAAAGGACTATGATTAATTACGGCGATTGAGCTTGAGCAAGAACTTTATTGGTTTGTGGTTCATACGATGACCAGCCTTCAATGAGACTTGCGTTAACATCCTGATTGTTTAGAAGTCTAGTTTGAGGGCAAGATGTGTGTGTGTTTGTGTGTGTGTGTGTGTGTGAGGAATAAAGCGGGATTGCTTACGATTGAGTTTGAATTAATTATAATTATGCTCCCAGCTGATAAAAACTTTGCTTTTTGGTTTAGTTATTGTAATAACTTCTGACTATATGTTTCGTGTTTATAATCATTGGAATAAAACCTTATTTTACTATAATGGCAAAAATAACAAGTACAGTAGGATCTAGTTAATTTATTATTGGTTGGTTATAAAATATGTTAATTCAAATCCATAATGATTTACCATGAAATTCCAATTTCAATCAATGATAAAAAAATAAAATCAATTTGAATTCTAGAAATACATAACTATTTGGATAGTTCAAGGCCTAGCTATTGTTAATTTTTGTTCGAGTTTGCCCCTACTCATTTCAAAACTAGCTTAACGATTTTTATTAAATACCTCTATAAGCCAAGAATGTCGAGTAAAGTTATTGACAGGCAGTGAAAGAGAAAGCGTAAAATTCTGCACCTGTAGCGATTGTGCTTCATAGAATAGGTGATGTGTTGGCTCAGCTATCATCGCTGCTGTGTGACCATGTAACCATGTAACATCCTGACTGAATGATTCATTTAAGTCTTCAATTTTCCTATGATCATTTTTCCAAGTTTTTATATTTTATGTTAAAATTTCTCTTGTTTTGAATGCATGTATATACAGTGTATGTTTATATTATATAAAACATAGATACACTGTTTGTGTTTATGTGTAGAATATATTGAGGTAATTGATTTGAGTACCAGCTGCCTGGATAGTCATAAAAATGATAGTTTGAATTTTCTTAAATATAACTTGAATTGTAAATTTTTAAAATTCTACTCTGTATTGATTAGTTTTGTTTGCAGGTACATTGATTTTTAAAAATTTATGTTAGTCGTTTTAATTATATAAACTAGGTTCACAAAGAAAATACACCATTATTTGTAGTTTATGCGCTATTTTAGGTAAAAAATTTTGACAAAAATTTTGATCTTAAAGTGTTACAGAAAATGAAGTGGAGAGACATTTTATAGCTATAGCACTTTAAAATGCTTGAATATAAAAACACTCTTCAGAACCTTTTCAGAAACATTTCAAATTTGATATAAACTGTTATTTATATGTTATTAATAAACTATCATTAAATGAATTTATTTTATTAGATTAAATGTAGTTTACTAATGATAATGTAAGGTAATATCCTGACACGAATTTTGAACAAAATCGTTAGAGCTATTAAATAAAATAAAATTTTACAAAAATAAATTATCTGTACGAATAGGCTACGACTTTTTTTTTAGAAAAACAAATGTATATATTTTTTTCATAATTTAAAAAAACTTAACAAATACCCATTTTAAGCTTGGTCGCTATAGATATTTGTATTAAATCTAAAACTTTTAAAAATTAGTCACCAGTAAAACACCCTCAAATGAATTTTGCCCCAAAAAAACAATCAGGCCTATACAGTCTTATTTTTCATGTCAAACACTCCCTAGGCAAACATTTTAAATAAAATCGTTACGCATTCTCAAAATATCTCAAATTTTAAAAATCACTCATCATTAAACAACCCTTTAACGAATTTTTACCCCAAAACCAAGCATACAGTATTGTATACAGTATACCTATATAATTCATAAAAAAATAATTTATTAGTAAACTACCTTTAATTTAAGGGGTAGGGTCAACATTAAAAAGTTTCCTGAAGTATTGTCTTACATTATCTAGGTATTAAGTTTGAACAAAATCTATTAAACAGTTTCAAATCAATAGGCATGAACATAGAGATATTCAGAAATTGTAAAATACGTTTTTTTGGGTTCGGACGCTAATAGAACGTATAGATTCTTCATAATATAGAGGTCAAAAATGTTCACAATTATAATAATATTTCTAGATATGTTAAAATAATAAAGTTACTTCGAATTTGGTGAATTGTAGCATTTATTATTGAACCAAGATCTCTCGATCATCAGCAACCCAATCTAACGCGGGAGTTACGCCGTAGGTCCAGTTTCATAGATTTAATACACTTCAAGAGCGGCGTTATTTTAAGCACAGGTCCATTTCATCCGAGTTTAAGAAGGTGTCCCCTTATATTTATAATAACGCCACACCTGCAGCCTCCTTATTATGACTATGAAACTGTCCCTTAGTTTATGTCATTAGGACATTATTAATCCAGGCATTAAACATAGTAATTAAAAAGTTAGTTTAATATCCCCCATAATAAAAACAAATTGATGATTAGTACACTATCTAATCATCACCAAGAAACAGGAAGTTAAATAAAACAAATGGCTTTGGTAATAAAAAAAACATGTTTTACGAGGTCCCATGGCCATAACAATAAAGTTGCACACTTCCCATGCTTGGTATTCCTATAACATACCGAGAGAGACGCTAGCAGGCTCCTCTAATGGGACTAAAGTCTGCAACCTTAAAGAGTTGAATAAGGTGATAAGTGGCTTTTCACGGAACCCATTAGTGTGGCATGTCTCCCCCTTAAATCCTCCATGTTGGGACGAGGGGAGCAGAAGAACCGGAATGAAGTAGCAGTAGAGCTCGAGATGTGTAGTTTCCGGTGTCCGGAAACTTCCCCCGGAGTTCTGTCGGACGAACAGGGGAAAGGGGCATAGGCGGTCTACTCCAGTCCGGGAAAACGTCTTAAGACGCGTCAGAGTCAAGTCGTTTCAATGTCACTTTCAAAAAAATAAATGTTTCCGGTGCGTAGCGCGAGTTACGACACCTTTTGTTTTTGAATGGAGAAATATAAAGTTAACTGACGTAATATGTTTGGCAAATAAATTCCTTCACTTCTTTTTCAGATAATATCTCCAAGTTATTTCTGCCAATTACCTTATATTTACAGTTAAATTTGAATCACTCAAATTCTGCCTGATAAACCTCCAACCGGAGTGAAATAAAAACTTAGAAAGTAATAGGTTTGCGCTAACACACACTAAACACAGAGTATACTAAGTATAAAGAAGGTATGGTAGTAATTAATATAAATGTCTTCAAGATTTTGACCAAAATATATTTTTTAAGCATCCTCTACTGTGGATAAGCGTTTATTTAAATCTCTCTGTGTGCTTTTCTAATGCCTAAAAGTAGTGATGATACTGTTCAAATTAGGTATTCAAAAATATGTATGCAATAAAATACAATATAGAATATAAATAGTAGTGATTATACTGTTCAAATTAGGTATTCAAAAATATGTATGCAATAAAATACAATATATAATACTTTATATTAAATTTTATTAAATAACCCACATAATATCATCTTTTTTCGAACACAGCTCTAAAGATTTTGATTAAATTTTATTTATTTATAGATAATACTGTATATTGTTATAAATTTAGATCACATATCTCCAGGAATATAAAGATGGCGTCCAGATTAACTAATTTTATTGTTATGACAACCACTGTTCTAGAGCAAAAATTAATATTGTCATTGGTGATTTACTTAAAATAATATCTTTTAAAATCTGTTATTGTGTCTAGAAACATTTGGAATATTTTGTCATTAAAAAAGATGATCTATTACCTTAACCATCAAATGAGAAAATGAATCTTTTTTCTCAAAGCTTCTGACAATTTTATTTATTTAGATGTATACGACATGATATCATAATAGTAGAAAAGCATAAACATACTTAAGTATATAAGGATTAGGTGAAGTTATTTATTGTGAAAACGGCCAGTGATATTGTTTATAAACGGTGATATAAATTTTCTTAATATCATTTATACATATTTATTCAAAATATTCTTACTATATCCTTATTAACATGAATATATAGGCCTACCTGAGTATCAATAATACATATTTACTTTGAGTAAAAGAAACAACACTATTAATGCGAGAAGGTTTGTAAAGTATATTTTACATTTTTTGTTTGAATATTAATTGTTTATTGTGATACAATTATAATTATATAAAATATTAATAATCTTTTGATTAAATTGAGAGTGGACAAAATGAAATTCTTAAAGACATTATTTCCGTTGTAATGGTTGTAGAATGGTAAATTATATTACTAATATTAGTTCAAAGCTAGGTGTGTAATCTGCAGTCTATGGCAGAAAACCAAGAGCATGTATTAATAAATTCATTTCTATCACAATTTTATACAAACCTTTCACTATTCATATATAAGGAGCATTAGAGTGCCGTTATAGGCGTAGCATCACACATACTACCCGTTCGGTTTATAAGCCTATGTACTAATTACGCTAATGGTTTTAGGTATTAGGAAGGTTATATTTATAGTAAGTGTACCCGCATTTGCGTGGAGGAATAGTAGAAACTCATTTGGGAAAAAATACCTTCAGTACACCCGATTGAAACTCGAATATGTATCTCTCCATCATCAGCTTGCTAGTCTACTGCGAGAGTAGCGCATTAGATCATGCGCTCACCTAAGCAGGTAGTATAAGGCCTTGTTATTAGTAATAACGCTTTTCCAAAATATTATTTTTGGAATAATACTTTATCAAATAACGCTTTTAAAGGATATTAAAAAACAAGATTGTTTACTGTAACTGTAAATATTACTTTTAGAATAGTTGCTATAAAAATCTAATATGATTAATTATTAGTCACGGACAACAAAGGATTTAAAAATAGATTGCCCATAAAAAAGATGTTTTATGGTTTATTTTATAGGTAGAACTACTTAAATAATATTTGAAATATTTTTGATGTTAGCTGAACATTTTATATAAATAATAAAACAGAACTTACTTAATATACGTATTATGTGCCGCTTTTACCTACTTGTATGTAACAAAATAACATGTTGAAACAGAATCAGAATCCGGAGATTGAGTCCTATATTTAAATAAAATAGGAAACACACACTATTTTTACTTAGATAGGTCTACTGTAAAACTGTTTCGCGTACAAATAACATAATATATCACAAATGAGTTCACTAATACAGCTAGAATGTCGAAAAACAATAGCGGCTAAATGGACAATTTTCCTGAACAGTGAGAATGGGAGATACATGCTAATTTATTGATATTTTCACTTGTTAAGAAAATGTCCTTCAAGCTTGGGATACCAGGTTTGATTTCCGTGTCCAATATGATTTTTTAGAGTGGAGATGATTTTTTATTACTGTATAAAGCTTATTTTTCTTGCACGTAACATTAAAGTTTGACAATCATTAATTCCCTGATGTTTATTAAATATTTACACCAGTGTAGCTTATTATAATATTAATATATAGCCGTGTTAGTTTCCATATTTTTAAATAACTCTAAGCCCTCTTTGGTGGCCACATGGTTCAAGGCGTCACGCTTGCAATAGACTAGACTGCCGATGACGGGGAGATTGGAGTTCGATCCCAGCTGGTTGTACTGGTGGTGGTTTTTCCTAAATGGTTTCCCACTTTCTCTCTTCCCACGCAAATTTGGGCACACTTCCTCTAAATTCAACCTTTATCATCCCTAACCCATCAGCGTAATTAGTAAATAAGCGTTTATAAACCTAACAGGTAGTAAGAAAGAGTTCTAAAAATATTTATTTTAATATTATAAATATATGCAACAAAATTAATTATTCTACAGTTGGTCAACTTCCTTTAGCAACACACTATCAGCTAAAACGAGTTGGTTGTTCTGAGAAGAAGACGCCTATTTTTTATGTTACATAGTGTCAAGTCTATGAGGAGAATTCCATCCCTCCCAGGGAACATTACTGAGTGTCTCCATAATCTAAAGGACATTTGAGGAGAAGGTTAGCGAGAGATTCAGAACACAAGAGCTGGTCTCTAATGGTTCCCTCAAGATTACTATCCTCAACCATTCTCTCACGCTATAGACATTACACCAACTCCCCCAACCCCTCTGTCCTCTCCAGCCATAGTTCTCTCTATGGACCGCTCAGCTTATCAAAACATTTACAACAAGGCGCACACATACCGTTCTTAGAACTCACGCGTACACACACACAACACCAGCTTTGTTGTACGAAGTAGACTTCAGCCTGCATGAATATTTAGTACAAAGCAATCTGATTCTAAAGATGTCTTCCCCCTAACAGACACACAAACACTGCATTACAAACAAGACAAGGGCTGCTTCCTTTTTTTGTTGTTGAATGCTCGGAAGCACGAAGGTCATTCGAGGCTTTCACACTAAGTACTCTGAGAATGGGTCATCCCGGTACATGAAGAGGTTTCTTTCAAAACAAATTACTAAAGTGACAATTTCATATTTATTTTGTAGAGCGATGTTTTGTATCATTTGAAGACCCTAAAAATTTTACTTCTAAGGTCACTAGAAATTGTTTTAAAAAAAGGCCTAAATATGAAATAATCCAACGAGAAAGCAAATAATACAATTTAAAATCAGTAGGCCTATCTCCATTGAATTTGATATTAGTTGCGAATGAATACCTAAGTGTAAATACATTTAAAAAGGTGAATATCTAGTAAATACAGAAGTTAAACTTCTCATAAATATTTTTTTTCAGCAAATCCGAAAAAGTCCTGCTAAATGTTATTTTTGTTATGTTTGTACTAGATTTGTAAACTTAACTAAATGTACACATATATATATGTGTGTGTGTGTGTGTGTATAAAAGCATGTAAGTCTATCTTTTTTTAGCACCGCGTCTTACTAACTGTTCATGTTATAAGTATGAAGTCTATCTTAACTTCCCTCTATCAACAAATCTGTATCACTCCGTATTTTTTTATTTCTATATTCTACCTTGTTATCTATCCTAACTATGCGCATATCTACAGGAATAATTAAAGACTAAGAAAATTTGAATTTAGAAGAAAAGGGGCATGAATTTATTTTATAATTATTGTAGCCACATTTTTTATTGTAAAAGTGACGCCTATAAATATTCTACCACCAAACCAGTTTCCAGAAGAATCAACATTAATTTAATCCTGTAAATATTTCAAGGCAAATATAATATATATATCGTGTCACAATCGACAAAACGTCCTGGTACAAATATACATGGAATAGACAGAATAACAAATCTAATTTTGTATGTTGGGGCTTACATAAAACGTAAAGATACATCATTATCTCAAGATGGATTTTTTTTAACGATTATAATATTTTATTTTGAACTTTAGCCCCTTTTATCTCAAAACACAATTTTGACTAATGGGCTCTTCTTCTAGCTACCACCCCAACTTTTTTTTTAATTAAAAACCATATTGAACTTAACTTCTAACACAGATGTCACTCTTCTTCAAAAGCCTTTAATACTTAATTATTTTTGATTCGTCAGCAGTTTTGGAACACCATTGTTTCTGTACATTTAAATGTTCTTTAGTACCAGGGCAATATCAACCGTTATAATATCTTCTGCATTACGTTTTACCAACCTATAACCGATGAGTTTCAGGTCTCTAACACAAATTTTCCTTAGCTTTTCGCTTTACACCATTGCTTATAACTTTTCTATTTATATATTTCATCACTTCGTGATTATGATTTGTATCACCATCGATTATAACATTACTGAATATATATATATATATACCCACCTCGGTGGCGTAGTTAGCTAACGCACCAGTCGTGTTGAGTCAGACCACCGAGGACGGGGAGATCGAGGTTCGAGTCTCGGTCGGGTGAACTGGGGGTGGTTTTTCCTAAATGGTTTTCCACTCTCCCTCCACGTAAATGCAGATTCACTTCCTCTAAATTCAACCTTTCCATTTCCTAATCCATTAGTGTAATTAGTACTTAAGCGTATAACCCGAACGGGTAGTAAGACGCGGTGCTAAAATTAAATTAAATAAAAAATTACTTAATATGTTTTCCATGTAAACTTTTGCTGAACACTTTTTTCTCACACATCTCCANTAATCCATTAGTGTAATTAGTACTTAAGCGTATAACCCGAACGGGTAGTAAGACGCGGTGCTAAAATTAAATTAAATAAAAAATTACTTAATATGTTTTCCATGTAAACTTTTGCTGAACACTTTTTTCTCACACATCTCCAGTGAACTTTGCTATCGGTAGCAGCACGAGCCATTGAATATTCGTTACTTTCTAGGACAAGCACTTTTTTGCCTCTTTCACTCCACGTAAAGGAACCTTCCATTTTTCACTCACTGGAACACTTCACAAAGAGATTTCCATATTTGGTATTTGTATGCCTTTATATGTCTATGCATAACCTTGGCTCATAACAGGTTTATGTGATCCAACTATAATGTTTACGTAGAATAAATACGTGGCCCAATTGAAATGCACCCATTTTTATGGGGGGTAATATCTTGTTGTCTTAGAGAACAGATTGTAGTACGCCCATATGTATTTGTTTTTAAACAAGTATTTCTTTTTGAATTTAGAAAAAATAATATTCTGAATCGAACAACGCTAGAGCAAGAAACTTCACCCCTGATTTTTAGTTTTTCAAAAATTGGCATTTAAAAGCTATATTTGTCAAAAGCAGAATTTTGTTAGGAACAAGACCTTTCAGAATGAACTTCCTAACAAAATCTATGTTTTACTTTTTTATTACGTACAGTAATTCTATCAAATATGATTTTGGTATTAACTAATATTAATTGTTCTTAGAGTTGTTTTGCCTTTAATGCCACATACTATTATAGTTTTTATATTGAAGTGATTGAAAACCAACATCCTGATTTATTTATACTCAATAATGAGTAGAATCCAGTTAAAATTTATTTTATTTATTTGTCTTTAAGAACTGAGTTTTTCTTGCCGTTGATACTTGTTCCTTTAAACTAACGATAACATTAATGTTATTTTAGGTATTATTTGACTTAATTTAACTCAATGTTACCTTGAATTTGCCACTAATATGGAGATTTCAACTAATTTTTCTTCTTTTCTTCTATACATTTTTCTTTATCTACTTTATTAATCTTTTTTTCCTGAACATATACATGACAGGTGTAATATATTTTTGTTCTGCTTTAGGTATATATATAAAAAAAAGATCACCATACTTATATTATGAGGGTGACTACTGTTTAGCAAGTGACTAATTTCCATTTTATTTCTATGCAACATGGCCAACAGCCAAGCTATTCAAACCCTGGCACTAGTGTTGTAGAAATGACAAAGGTGGAATTTAGAGAAAATATACCTGCATTTGTGTATAGGGAGTTTTGGAAAACACTCAAGCGGAGCAGCTATCCCGGTCCGGTGCATATACCTGCTATCATCCTAATCATAATCATCATGATCACTTCTTTGCTTTTATTTCCACTGGGGAAGATCAATATTTAAAAATTCCTGTTTATAGTTTATAAATATTAAAATATAAATTTTCCTTTTTCCAAAATATTTGTATCAAATACAAATTTGTGAAATTATGTCTGTAGAAAGTATTACAATAATATT
The DNA here is from genome assembly GCA_902151455.1 of Timema bartmani. Taxonomy (NCBI): domain Eukaryota; kingdom Metazoa; phylum Arthropoda; class Insecta; order Phasmatodea; family Timematidae; genus Timema; species Timema bartmani. The sequence goes on from CABFWB010002829.1 coordinate 92,570, forward strand.
ACATTATAATAGTAACATCTATAGTATTACCGGCCCCTGCCCCCTTGTAGAATTAGACACTCATTCAATCCATGCCCTGAAATTATTTATCTGCAACAGCTTTTTACTAAACAAGAGATCCATTCGCAAAGTTACACTAATGGGTTATGGATGGGGGAGGTAGAATTTAGAAGAAATATAACACCAGCAGCTTGGATGGAGAGCGGAAAATCATTTACAAAAAGTACACCTGACCGGGATTCAATCCTCGGACTACTCATTGCCAGAAATCTAGGCCAATGAAAGGTGCCTTAGACCACCGATGCTGGTTTGGTCTCAATAACGAACGAATTTGTGCCACCCATAAAAATAGCGTGGCTTGATGTCATGTGGTTGCGGTGTTTATGTGTCTAGACGTAGGCCTATGGTCGAAAATATCATTCAAAAATTAAATGTTTACAATATTTTAAAAGGAAGTAAACAAAAGTCGTCACAACCAGAGCCTGGATTTTTATTACATGTCATCCTTTTATTGATTTGTCACATAGAATACTCATAAGTACATAAACTCTGTTAATTATTCCTGGTTATAAATATGTGTATTATATCGGTCATTTTATGTAATTTTGGAATTAAAGGTCATATTTTCTTGAATTGTGTTATTTTTAGGAATTTTTAAATTGCTTGAAATTTTTTGGGCATATTTGAGTGATTTTAGGAATTCGTGTAGAATAAGACTTAGGGCCAGTTTCATAGTCAGATTTAGTACGCCTAAAGTTTGGCGTTATACTAAATACAAGAACCTACCTGAAATTGAATGGAATGGGTCAGTTTCATATGCGAAACTGGCCCATTCCATTTTGGTCTAGGTAGGTGTCGTCCTGTATTTAGGCGTACTAAATCTGACTATGAAACTGGCCCTCAGACTATATTTTTAAAGTCCATCAATATTTTATAAATACATATTTAATCAAACATAAATTTTATCACCGCCCAATTGTTGGATATGGAAGATAATGTTGGCAAATAACGTTGTATCGACTTTGGTTTTATTGTTGTAAAATACATATTCCTACTGAGACACTTAACAAGTTGGAGAGGGTTGCATTGGGAAGGGATAGCTACTACTTCTGAAGGAGATATTTTTAGTTCAATTTTATATCTACCAAGATGCAAGTGCTTAGTTTTTAATGACTTTTCATTGCATTCTAAATTTCGTAAAGTGCGTAATTTATTTAGTTGTGTGCATTTATTTAGAGTTTTTGTTCATATTTATAGGCCATTTTTTGAAAATTTTAAGTCACTTTTTAGAATTATTACGTCTTTTATAGTTATATTTTTATCATTCCTTTATCATAAAAATCCTGGCCCTTGACACCGCTTAACATAGGATATGTATAGTTATTAAAGTTAAATATTAATCAGTTTTCCAAGCATCCTACATATTTATTTTTCATTATTATAATAATGAGGAGATTTCTTGCATGAAAAGTTACGTGCATGTGTAAATATTGTGTATGTGGTCTAAGTTCACAATTATCACGATTCAGTAATAAAGTTCCGCATATGTGTTTTACAACAATTTTAGGCGGGTAATAATTATGTTAAATCAAACATTTGATTTATTATTTCATAGTTTTAATCTAATGTAAACAATTTAATAGCCTAATTCAGTTTTCTTTTTTGTTTATAACATAGATATTTTTAGTATATGGTAAATTAAAATTAGGCCTATTTACAACATATAATATACCAAAGTTTAGTTCAATATTATACAATCATTAAACTTTTATTTTAATATGATTTTCACGGAAATTAAACCTTCATATTATATTTAATGTATATGCTAATTTATAGTGTATTTACAATAAACAATAAGCCTATATATTCTATGTTTAGATATTATATATGCATATGTTGTCCTCTACAACTTAACCACTCTAGGGGACCCTTCTTAAATTCAAGATTTATATAGTTATGGATTATTATTGTCATGCAAAAAGAATTATCTACTCGCTAAAGCTGGGAATATAGTAATAAGCGTAAATGATAAATTTCAAGGTCATAGCCTAGAAGGTGCACGCAGGTTTAACATCCCCTTCAACCCACCCCCACCAAATATTTACAGTCTAAACAAAACAAAAACATACTAGTTTTCCTCTTGTTGCTAATATTGTATTATTAAAGTACATTATTATTAATATTTTGGGATGGTTTTCATTAGTCAGGAAACGAAGTTGTGTAGATAATAACAAAATATTGATGTAGAAAATATAAACAGTGGCAGTTTTAGAATAACCTACCCGAAGATAAAGCCGTGTTATTTATATTAATTCTGTGTGAATATTTTTAGTTTTACAAATTTAGTGTGTAGTGTAGACTAGTGTTAATTAGTTTGTTATTGTGTAGGCTAGACAGGTATACTTATTCGAAATGCTAAATTTGGTTTTATAAGTTAACGCAATGAATTCCAGTAGATTAAAAAACTAATCTAGTTTATAGTCCTTTCAATTTTAGAAGGAAGAGATTTTAGAAAATTTTATTGAGATCAAAATGACAACATTTTACTGTCTTAGTGTTATTTTATAGGGATTAACAATATCTATAAAACGTGACACATGTATTAACGTATGAATATATGAAACTTGTTTTAAGTAACTTTTATAACTGTTAAAAAAGTGTGATGGTAGACAGTGTCGTTGGAAGATCGGTTAGAATTCCCAAACTCTCCCCCCAACTAGGACACTCACTGTTTCGTTACCTTTTGAGTCACATAGGTATAAGAGTCATTTGGACCTGTGGTGGCAGAAACTTATTTGTGTATAGTGATGGAAGCAATTAACCAAAAGGGGTTGTAAGTCATGTAACTCTTTTAATTAATAAGAAACTCTTTAATGATGTTGAAACTCTTTAATGATGTTCAAACTCTTTAACAATGTTGT